>CM070791.1:29555325-29778963 GCA_036346955.1 Dipus sagitta
GTCTTGATTCGGCTCACATTTCATGACATCCTTATTAATGTAGGCTTGCTACTTCTTCGTGATGGGATGAAGTCTAATATATTGATGACTTTAAAGAAAGATGATTCCATATACCAGATGGATATATATCAGCAGTCTATATTCATTCAACAAATCAGATAATTCATATGAAAAGAGCAGATTGTCTAACCTAGGGTGAGAGTATTAAGCTATCACCCTAGGTTAGAGAATCTTCAAATTCCAGGTCAAAGTGAATGCCATGAAGGGCCAGGGAATCTGTGTGTGATAGAATCATGAGAAAGAACATGGAAATGTCCACCTCCCTGTTGGAGCACAGTTACCTCTGTTTTGCTTTGACTCCAAAAAATTGAGGAGATCCAGGTTCAGTGAGAAACTCTGCATCAGGGAAATAAATTGGACAACTGTGCAAAGTGGACTCCGCATGTCTTCCACTTCTCCCCAAATATGCATCTGCAAACACATACATACAACCCACAACAAATACTTTACACACACACTATCATGGGAAGAAATACATTTCCAAATCCTGATTTATTTTTTTGAAATTAATATCAAATGTTGGAAAGAATTATACAATTTTGAGGCGTTTTGTGTTACCTGAATGCAAAGCTATATATATCCCAGGTCATTTAAAAAGTACACATGTAAAGAAACATATGAAAATGGTGCATGTGTTTGGAGAGTGCTTTCAGTGGCTAGAGGCCCTGGATTGTCCACTCTTTCAGCCTCCTATCTCTCTCTCTCTCTCCTTGTCGTTAATTCACTATTGGGACAGACAGAGAGAGAGAGAGCAAACTAGGAATTGAGATGAGCAACAGCATTGCATGAAGGGACAGATTGAAAATTTACACTAGCCCAGGCTGATGGTGCATGCCTTTAATACCCAGCACTCTAAAGGCACAAAATCATGTTCACCATCATTTTTTCAGCCTTACTGAGACTACATCATGAATTCCAGTAGAGCCTGTACAAGAGGGAACCCCTACCTTCAAAAAAATATGAAAAAAAAGTTTGAAATTACGAGGCAGAGAGAGAATGAATGATGGGGACAAAGGAAATGGCTTGGCAGTTACTTAAATTCCAGCAAACACAACAGACCTGGGTTCGATTTCACAGGATCCACATAAGCCAGATGATACACAAGGAGGGACATGTCTGGCATTCGTATACACTGGATAGGGTCCCTGGCGGGCCTATGCTCTCTTTTTCTCTATCTCTCTTTTTCTCCCCAAAATAAATACAATGAAATTTTTTTTTAGAAAAGCATAAAGTCATACCTGTAGGTATACAAAACTCACTGAAGCACATTCTTGAAGCTGCTAAGAAGTAAATATTGTAATAGATTAAAAACAAAGTCACCGAAGCTCATGAAAATTATTGTAGCAGATGCTAGCAAGAGAGATAGGCATGATGGTGACCTTTTGTGATGCGTACTTACACATTTTCTCTAATAGAAAGTAAATGAGAAAATAAATATTGAGAACAAGCAAATAAAGAAGATATTGCTTAATTGATTTGTGTGACATGCAACAGCACCCAGGTTAGATTCCCCAGGACCCACATTACCCAACGATCAATAGGGCACACATGTCTGGAGATTGTCTGCAGAGGCTCTAGGATCTGGGGTGCCCATTCTCTCTCTTTCTCCCTTTTTCTTTGTCAATTAAATAAACAATTAAATATACAATATTTTTAAAAAGTAAAAAGAAATTATCCAGCCCAGTGGTACTGGAAAGAACCTTTAAACCCAGCACTCTGCAGCAGATGTAGAAGGATCTCTGTGAGTACGAGGCTAACCTCGAACTACACTAAGACCCTACCTTGAAAAGAAAAGCAAAAGTAATAATAACATAAAATATAAACTTTCAAGTCTAATACTCTAAGCTAAATAAAATTAAAGAAAATGACAAAAGAAAAAAATGCACTATATTTGGTCATGGAAATGTTCACTTTCCAACTGCAGTACTATGACTTCTATTTTGATTTGCATCCAAAAAGAAAAAAAAAATAGAGGCAATCCAGAATCAGTGACAAACTCTGCTTCAGGGAAATAAATTGGACAATTGAGCAACGTGGACACCGCATGCCTTGTACTTCTCCTCATATATAACTGCAATCACAAACATAAAACACACAAAAAACACTATAGAAACACACTATCGTGGTAAGAAATATATTTCCCACGTTGTTTTTTCTCTTTAAAACAAGTACCAAATGTTGGAAAGAATTGTATAATTTTGTGCATATTTTGTTAATTGAATGCAACACTATATATGTTCCAGGTCGATTAAACAGTGCACATATGAAGAAAAAACTAAAAGTGGTGCATGTATCTAGAGATTGCTTGCAGTGTCTAAAGACCCTGAAGGGCCAATTCTTTCTGTCTCTTCTCTTTCGCTCTCTCTCTCTGCTTAGAACTAACTTACTTCTGAGACAGACAGAGATAGTGAATTAGGACTTTTTGCTTCTGAAAACAAGTTCCAGACATATGTACCTTTTTTTTTTTTTTTGCATCTACCTCTACATGGCAACAGAAAAATAAAGCACTATTAACTACTGAGCCATCTCACCAGTCTCCAAATTTATGAAGGACCAACAAGACAGCACAGAGGAATAGAGATGAGCACCAGTGCTACTTGACGCTACATTTTGAAAACCTACACTAGGTCAGGCTGGATGGTGCATGCCTTTAATATCCAGACTCGAAAGGGAGAGAAAGCAGGATCACCATGATTTTCCAACCATACTGAGACTGCATCATGAATACCTTTACAGCATGTACAAGAGGGAAACTCTACCTTCAAAAACAATGAAAAAGAAAGACAGACAGACATTGAGAGAGAGAGAAAGACAGAGAGAGACACACACAGAGAGAGAGAGTGAATGATTGGGACAGAGGAAATGGCTTAGTGGTTATTTAATTTCACAGCAAAGACAACAGAACCGTATTCGAGTTCCCAGGACACACGTAACTAAGATGATGCACAAGGGGGCACATGTGTCTGGAGTTCATATACAAGGATAGAGACCCTGGCAGGCTTAATGTCCCGTTTTCTCTAATTGTCACTTTCTCCAATAAATAAAAAAAATTAAATATTTTTCAAAACCGTATACTCACACTTACAGACATACAAAACTCACTGAAGCATATTTCGTGAATGGGCAAAGAACTCAATATTAAAATAGACAAAAAACAAAGTCACCAAAGCTCGTGAAAATTTTTGTAACAGATGGTAGCAAGAGAGAGGGGCATGACGGTAACCTTATGTGATGCTTATTTACAACTTTTGTTGTTATAGAAAGTAAATGAAGAAATAAATACCCTGAACAAAAAAATAAAGAAGATACTTAATAACCTTTATGACAGAGGTTCAACATGCAAATATGATTTCAACTGCCTGTGTCACTAGGTAGAAATAAAATACTGCTCCTTAATGTCGTGGAATGCTGCCTGTCTTTCAATGTTCCTGCACAGATATCTGTGCACATTCCTGAAAACTTGACTCATAATCATAAACAATGACAAGGTGATGGAAACAGTCTTGAAAGTGAACTCCAAATTTCTCTTAATTTTTTAAAGCTCTGAACATTTATATTTGAGGAAGGGTCTCATGATCTCTCAGATCAATTTGCACTCTTTGAGTACGTCCTCCGTCTGCCTAGTAATGTGTGCTTACTTGGGATCTGTCATTCTTAGAGAAGCAGGCACTTAGTGTCCTATTAGCTCATATTTCAGACATCCCAATTACAGTAGGCTTACTATTTCATCGTGATGGAATGCTGTCTAAAATATTGATGAATTTAAAGAAAAATGATTCCATATAGCACATGGATATACATCAGCAGTCTTTGTTCAGTCAACAAATCTGACCATTTCTCTTGAAGAGACCAGATTTTGTAACCTAGGGTGAGAGCTTTAAGCTAACACCCTAGGTTAGAGAATCTGAAATTTCCAGGTCAAAGTGAATGCCATGAGAGTTCAGGGAACCTGTGTCTGATAGAACCATGATTGACCTGAAAAGCATGTGAAATGCCTGATCACAACTTCATGGGAACTGAAGACTTACAGAGGACTTGAGAGAGTGCATTTGAGAGCTCAACTCCATTCTAGCCAGAAAACACACTCTGCTTGAGGTAATAGACCCTTAGGAGACTCATAACTTCAAATCAGAAAATATGACTCAATAAAACCCACATGCAAGTTTCAACATTTTTTCCTTGTAAGCCCAGGTAAAACTGTGACGACTGTAGAGAAAAAAAATTAAGAAACTCAGAGTCAAGAAGTCTATCCTGATGGATGGGGTCCTTTCCAGGAACACATGAGACTCTTTATGACTCACGGGGGATTCAGGTGGAATGAAGAACCACTAACGTATGCTACTGAAAATTATCCTCATTCCTTCTGTTCATTCAGTATCATTCACAATTAGCAATGACAATATGGTAAGTCCTTCCTACAAGGTCCACAATTAACCATTAAAGAATTGAGTGATTGCTTACTGCTTAAGGGATTTGCCTGTCAAGCCAAAGCACCCAGGTTAGATTCCCCGGAACCCACGTCAGCCAGATGCTCAAGAGGACACACAGGTCTGGAGATTGTCTGCAGTGGCTGTAGCTTCTGGCTTGCCCCTTCTCTCTCTCTCTCCCTTTTTCTCTGTCAAACAGATAGAAAAAAAAAAAAACATTTTTGAAAAGTACAAAAGAATTACCCACCCCAGGGATGCTGGTATAAACATTTAAACACAGCACTCTGGAAGCAGAGGTAGGGGACCACTATAAGATAGAAGCCAACCTGTGACTAGACTGAGACCCAACCTTGAAAAGCAAAGAAAAATGAAATGTGATATGCAATTTTTGCATGGGGATGTGTGTCGCCAGGCAGAAATAAAATACTTCTCCTTTTACGTCATGGAGTTCTGCCTCCCTTTCAAAGTTCCTGCACTGACATCCGTGCACATTCCAGAAAAGTTGACTCATAATAATCATCAAAGACAATGTGTGGGGCACAGACCTACAAAGTGAACTAAAACTTTCTCTAAGGATTTTAAACCTGTGGATATTTTACATTTGAGGAAGGGTATCATGATCTATCAGCTGGCTTTGGACTCTTGGAGTACGTCCTCCTTCAGCCAAATAATGTGTCCTTCTTGGGCTCTGTCATTCCTAGAGAAACAGGCACTTAGTGTCCTGTTCGCTGAAATTTCAGACATCCCAATTACAGTAGGCTTGCTACTTCTCCATGATAGGATGAAGTCCAAAATATTGATGAATTTACAGAAGAAATGATATAGTGTATTTGGAGACCGGCGGCATGGCTCAGTAGCTAAACGTGCTTAATTTATCAGTCCCCGAGTAGAGGCAGGTGCAAAGTAGGTACAGATGTCTGGAATTTGAATTCAGTAAGAAAAAGTCCTAATTTGCTCTCACTCTCACTGTCTCAAAAGTTAATTTACTTACAAGCAGAAAGAGATATTTGTTTAAAAGAAAAAGAAAAATGAGATAATGTCAATCACCCAAATATTTAACACTATTTGTAAACTTGGACCATTACTCAAAAATTTCCTTTCATCTGTGATTTTCCTTTATCAAGAAACTTGATTGTCCTAAAGACATTGAGATTGAAGGAAAGGCATGCACCTTTATTCCCAGCACTGCCTGAAGAGGAGTATAGATAAAGTTAGCTATGAGTCAAAGGTAGCCTGATATTATGTACAAGTACATCTGACAACCAAAGAATGACTGGTATGTTTGTGGTAACCCTACACTGGATGGTGGCTAGTAATTTGGAAACAGCCAATGGTATGGTGCCATTTAGGTGAGAGTAGAGTGGGGTGAAATATTAAGAAGCCATGACAGTGGTTTCAATTATGAAATCCCACTGCCTCCTGTGATACACAAACAGAGTCAACTCCACATTCTGTTGTTGAGTGTCTGGTTTTACTTCCATAGTGGCAATGAAAAACAAGGACAAAAAACATAGACCTACAATACAAGAAAAGAAATATGTACCCCAGTAAACAAACATTGGTCAATAGGCCCACTTTATGAAGGACCAACTAGAGAGCACAGAGGAATTGAGATGAGCAACAGTGCTGCTTGAAGGGACAGTTTGAAAACCTACACTAGACCAGGCTGGCTGGTGCATGCCTTCAATACCCAGCACTCGAAAGGAAGAGAAAGCAGGATCACCATGAGTTTGCAGCCATACTGTGACTGCATCATGTATTCCTGGAAAGCCTGTACAAGAGGGAAACCCAACGTTCAAAAAAATGTGAAAAAGGAAGAACAAAAGAAAGAGAGAGGAAAAGAGAGAGAAAGAGAGAGAGAAAGATGCGGACTGTGGAAATGGTTAGCAATTATTTAATTTCACAACAAACACAACAGACCCGGGTTCGAGTTCCCAGTACATACATAAGTCAGATGATGCACAACGGAGCACATGTGTCTGGAGTTCATATGCAGTGGATAGAGTCCATGGAGCACTTAGTTTCTCTTTTTCTCTATCTGTCTCTTTCTCCAAAAATAAAACTATTAAATATTTTTTAAAAGCATAAACTCACACCTATAGATATACATAAGTCACTGAAGCATATTTCGTGAAGCTGCTAAGAGCTCTATATTAAGATAGAGAAAAAAAAGTCATGAAAGCTCATAAAAAAAACTGTGTAACAGATGGTAGCAAGAGACAGCGGTACGACAGCAACCTTATATGATGTGTACTTACAAAATTTCTTCTGGTAGAATGTAAACGAAGAAATAAATATCTAGAACAAACAAATAAAGAAGATATTGAATAACCTTTTTGATTGAGGTTCCGTATACAAAAAAGATGCATACTGCCTGTGTCACCAGGTAGAAATAAAATACTGCTTGTTTTAAATCTTGAAATTGTGCCTCTCCTTCACTGTTCCTGCACCAACATCTGTGCACATTCCTGAAAAGTTGAATCATAACCATCATCAATGACAATGACAACGTGTAGTGCACAGGTGAAGGGAATAGTCCTAGAAATGGACCTCAAACTTCCTGTAAGGTTTTAAAGCCCGGAATATTTTATATTTGAGAAAGGGTCTCATGATCTATCAGCTTGCTTTGGACTCTTGGAGTATGTTCTCCATCAGCCTAATCATGTGTGCTTACTTGGGCTCTGTCATTCCTAGATAAATAGGCACTTAGTGTCCTCTTCTCTCATATCTCAGGCATCCCAATTACAGCAGGCTTGCTACTTCTTCGTGATGGGATGAAACCTACAATATTGATGGATTTAAAGAAAAATGATTCCATATAGCACATGGATATACATCAGCAGTCTATCTTCAGTCGAAAAATCTGACAATTTACCTGAAAAGAGCAGATTCTCTAACCTAGGAAGAGAGCATTAAGCTATCACCCTAGGTTAGAAAATCTGCAAAATTCAGGTCAAAATGAATGCCAGGGAGGACCAGGGAATCTCTTTCTGATAGAATCATGACGTACCTGAAGAGCATGTAAATTGCCTGATCACATCTTCATGGGAACTGAAGACCTTACAGGGGCCTTGAGACAGTGCTTGTCAGTGCTGAGCTCTTTACTAGCCAGAGGAACACACTCTGTTTCAGGCTGTATACCCTTAGGAGACTCCTAACTTCAAATTGGAAAATATGGCTAACGATTGAAAGTCTTGAGTGACTGCTTATTGCTTAAGGGATTTGCATGCCAAGCCAAAGCACCCAGTTTAAATTTCCCAGGACACACATTAGCCAGATGCTCAAGAGGCCACAGATGTCTGGAGATTGTATGCAGTGACTGTAGGCAATGGCATGCCCATTCTCTCTCTTTCTCCCTTTGTTTCGGTTATATAAATGAAGAAATAAAAATAAAATATTTTTTAAAAAGAAAAAAAACAAAAAAAACATTGTCCAGCCCAGTGATGCTTGGAAGAACTTTTCACCCAGCACTCTGGAGACAGCTGTAGGGGATCACTATGAGTTAGAGGCCAACCTGGGACTACAGTGGGACCCTACCTTGAGACGCAAAGAAAAATTAAAAATAAAATAAAATATAAACCTTCAAGCCTAACATATTGAACTAAATCAAATTTAAGAAAGTCAGAAATAACGAAAAAAGCACTATCTCTGATCATGGAAATGTCCACATCCCTATTGCAGCACTGTGACGTCTATTTTGTTTTAAGTCCAAAAAATAGAGTTAATCCAGGTTCATTGAGAAACTCTGCCTCAGGACAATAAATTCTACAATTGAGCAAAGTGGACTCCGCATGTCTTCCACTTCTCCCCACATATGCATCTGCAAACACATGCATACAGCCCCCAATATATACTATATACACACACTATCATGGTTAGAAATACATTTCAAATCCTGTTTTTCCTTTCTTAAAAATGATTATCACATGTTGGGAAGAATTATATAATTTTGAGGTGTTTTATGTTAACTGAGTGCAAAATATATGTCCCAGTTCAATTAAACAGTACACATGTAACGAGAAATATAAAAATGGCGCTTGTATCTGGAGAGTGCTTACAGTGGCTGGAGGTCCTCCGGTGTCCATTCTTTCTGTCTTTTATCTCTCTCTCTCTCTCTCTCTCTCTCTCTCTCCTTGTAACTAAGTTTACTTTTGAGACAGACAGAGAGAGAGAGAGAGAGACAGATAGAAAGAAAGAGGTAGGGACGGGAGGGAGAGAGAGAGAGAGGAAGAGAGAGAGAGAGAGAGAGAGAGAGAGAGAGAGAGAGAGGAAATTAGGACTTTTTGTTACTGAAAACAAGTTCCAGACATATATACCTTTTTTTGGATCTACACCTACACAGGCACGGAGGAATAAAACACCATTAACTACTGAGACATCTCACCAGTCTCCAAATTCAATATATATCTTTTGGAGTGCTATTCTTATTCTTATTCTTAATATTTTTTTTTGAAGTAGGGTCTCACTCTAATGCAGGCTGACCAGTAATTCCCTATGTAGTCTCAAGGTCATCTCAAACTCACAGAAAACCTCCTACCTCTGCAATCACATCCTCCTTATAATGGCAATCCCCCCAACATTTAAAAGTATTCGTAAAATTTCACCCATTTCACGAACTTTTCCTTTCAACTGTGATTATCCTTTATCAAGACAGTTGATTATCATAAAAACATTGAGATTGAAGTAAAGGCATGCACGTTTATTCCCAGCACTACCTGAAAAGGCATGTAAAGTAAAGTTAGCTATAAGTCAGAGGTAGTTTGATATTATGAACAGTAACACCTGATAACCAACGAATTACTACTATGCTGGTGGTAACCCTAGATAGGACTGTGCCTAGCAATTTTGAAACAGCCAATGGCATGTTGCCATTTAGGTGAGAAAAGAGTGGGGTGAAATGTACAGAAGAAATGACAGTGGCTTTAAGTGTAAAATCCCACTGCCTCCTGTGATACACAAACAAAGTCAACTCCACATCCTGTTGCTGACTGTCTGGTTTTACATCAACACATGCAATGAGACCCATGGACAGAAAACATAGACCAACAATACAAGAAAAGATATGTGCACCCCTGTAAATAAACATAGGTCAAGATGCACAACTTATGAAGACCCACAAGACAGCATGGGAGAATTGAGAAGAGCAACAGTGCTGCTTGAAGGGACAGATTGAAAACCTACACTAGGCCAGGCTGTATTGTGCATACCTTTAATACAGAGCATTAAAAAGGCAGAGAATGCAGGGTCACCATGATTTTTCAGCCTTACTGAGACTACATCATGAATTCCAAGACAACCTAAGAAGAGCGAAAACATATCTTTAAAAAAATATGAAAACAAAAGAATGAAAGAATGAGAGAGAGAGAGAGAGAGAGAGACAGACAGACAGACACACAGACACAGAGAGAATGATGGGGACAGAGGAAATGCCTCAGCAGCTACTTAAATTCACAAAGAAGACAACAGACCCAGGTTCAAGTTTCTAGGACTTACATAACACAAATGATGCACAAAGGGGCACATGTCTGGTGTACGTTTAAAGTGGATAGAGTCCCTGGCAGGCCTATTCTCTCTTTCTCTCTATCTGTGTCTTTCTCCCACAAATAAAAAACTTAAATATTCTTTTAAAAAAGCATAAACTGACACATATAGATAGACCTCCCTTTCAAACTTCCTGCACCGACATCATGCATATTCTCGAAAAGTTGACACATATCATTGACAATGTGAAGGGAACTGTCCTAGAAAGTATACTCAAACTTTCTCTAAGGTGTTTAAATCTCTGAATATTTTATATTTGAGGCAGGGTCTCATGATCTATCAGCTCGCTTTTCACTCTTGGT
Organism: Dipus sagitta; assembly: GCA_036346955.1. Taxonomy (NCBI): domain Eukaryota; kingdom Metazoa; phylum Chordata; class Mammalia; order Rodentia; family Dipodidae; genus Dipus; species Dipus sagitta. Next base: position 29,565,656 of record CM070791.1, read on the forward strand.
GTATGACCTGCATCAACCTCATACTCTGTGCTTACTTAGGCTCTGTTATTCCTAGAGAAACAGGCACTTAGTGTCCTGTTCGCTCATATTTCAGACAACCCAATTACAGTAGGCTTGCTACTTCTTCGTGATGTGATGAAGTCTAAAATATTGACGAATTTAAAGAAAAATGATGCCATATAGCACATGGATAAACATCAGCAGTCTATAACCACTCAAAATTCTGATAATTTATGTGAAAAGAGCAGATTCTCTAACATAGGAAGAGAACATTAAGCTATCACCCTAAGTTTGAGAATCTGCAAATTCCAGGTGAAAGTGATGACACGAAGGGCCAGGGAATCTGTGTCTGGTAGAATCATGAGGTACCTGAAAAGCATGTTAAATTCTTGCTCACATCTTCATGGGAACTGAAGACTTTACAGAGGTCTTGAGACAGTGCATATGAGTGCTGAGCTCCTTTCTAGCCAGAGGAACACACTCTGTTTGAGACAGCAGACCCTTAGGAGACTCATAACTACAAATAGGGAAATATGACTCAATAAAAACCATATGCAAGTTTCGACATTATTTTGCCTTCTAAGCACAGGTAAAATTGTGAAGACTGCACATAAAAAAAATAAGAGTTTCATAGTGAACAAGTCTATCCTGACAGATGGGGTCCTCTTTCAGGTACACGTGAGACCCTTCATGACACACAGAGTATGCAGGTGGAATGAAGGACCACAAATATAAGCTACTAGAAAATCATCTACATTCCCTCCATTCATTCACTATCCTTCACAATTAGCAATGACAATATGGTATGTACTTCACACAAGGTCCACCATTAACCATTAAAGACCTGAGTGATTATTACTGCTTAAGGGATTTTCCTGCAAAGCAAAACACCCAGGTTACATTCCCCATGTCCCACATTAGCCATATGCTCAAGAGAGCACACACATCTGGACATTGTCTGCAATGGCTGTAGGCTCTGGCATGCACATTCTCTCTCTTCTTCCCTTTTTCTCTGTCAAATAAAGAAAGAAAGAAAAATAAGATATTTTTCAAAAAGAACGAAAAAAATTATCCATCCCAGTGATGCTGGAGGGAGAGGTAAGGGATCACCATAAGTTAGAGGCCAACCTGGGACTACAGGGAGACCATACCTTCAAAAGCAAAGAAAAATTAATAATTAAATAAAATATAAACCTTCAAGCATAATTACTTTGAGCTAAATGAAATTATGGAACATGAGAAAGAGCAAAAAATATGCACTATCTGTGATCATGGAAATTTTCACTTTCCTGTTGGAGCACTGTGACCTCTATTTTGCTTTGAGTCCAAAAAATTGAGGAGTTTCAGGTTCAGTGAGAAACTGTATTTCAGTGAAAAAATTGGACCATTTTGCAAAGTGCACACCACATGTCTTCCACTTCTCCCCACATATGCATCTGCAAACACATACATACAACACACAACAAACAGTATATACACACACTATCATGGTAAGAAATACATTCCTAAAACCTGTTTTTTTCTTTAAAACAAGTATCAAGTGTTGCAAAGAATGATATAATTTTGAGGCTTTTTCATATCAATTGAATGGAAAGATATATAGGTCCCAGGTCAATTAAACAGTACATGTGTAAAAAAAAACCTATAAAAATGGAGCATGTGTCTGGAGAGTGCTTACAGTGGCCACAGGCCCTTGAGTGCCAGTTCTTTTTCCCTCTTGTCTCTCTCTCTCTGGTCATAACTAAATTAACTTTTGAAACAGAGAGAGAGGGAGAGAGCGCTAATTAGGACTTTCTGTTACTGAAAACAAATTTCAGACATATGTACGTGCTTTGCATCTACCTCTACACATGGACTGAGGAACAAAGCACCATTAACTACTGAGCCATCTCACCAGTCTCCAAATACAACATATATCTTTTTAAGTATTCTTATTCTTATTATTTTGTTTCTTTGAAATAGGGTCTCATTCTAAGCACAGCTGACCAGGAATTCCCAATGTAGTTTCAGGGGGGCCTCAAACTCACAGCAATACCCTTTCCTCTGCACCCACATCCTGGCGATAATGGCAATCACACAAACATTTAAAACTATTTGTAAAATTTCATCTGTGATTTTCCTTTATCAAGAGCGTTGAGTATGTTAAAACATTGACATTGAAGTAATGGCATGCACCTTTATTCCAGCACTGCCTGAAAAGGCATATAAAGGAAAGTTAGCTCTGAGTCAAATGTACTCAGATAATATGACCAAATACATCAGATAACCAAAAATGACTAGCATGTTTGCAGTAACCCTAGACTGTATTGTGCCCACCAATTTTGAAACACCCAATGATATCCTGCCATTTAGGTGAAAAAAGAGTGTGGTGAAATGAACTGAATAAATGACTGTGGCTTTAAATACAAAATCCCACTGCCTCCTGTGATACACAAACAGAGTCAACTCCACATTCTGATGTTGACTGTCTGGTTTTACTTCCATAGAGGCAATGAGAACCAAGGACAAAAAACATAGACCAACAATACAAGAAAAAATATGTCCTCCCCTGAGAAATTCATAGGTCCATATGCCCACTTTAAAAAGGACTGACAGGAAAGCACAGAGGAATTGAGGTGAGCAACAGTGCTGTTTGAAGGGACACATTGAAAACCCACACTAGGCCTGGATGGATGGTGCATGCCTTTAATATCCAGCATTCAAAAGATAAAGAAAGCAAGAACACCATGATTTTGCCACCATACTGAGACTACATCATGAATTCCTGGACAGCCTGTACAAGAAGGAACCCTAACTTCAAAAAATAAGAAAAAGACAAAAAGACCCAATGAGATAGAGAGTGTGTGTGTGTGAGGAAGAGAGAGAGAGAGAGAGAAAATGATGGGGACAGGGGAAATAGCTTCATGGTTATTTAATTTCATAATAAAGACAACAGACCCGGGTTTGAATTCCAAAGATCCATGGAATTCAGAGGATGCACAAGGGGGAACATGTGTCTAGAGTTCATATGTAGTGGATAGAGTCCCTGGTGGGCTTATTCTCTCTTCTTCTCTATCTGTCTCATTCACCCATAAATAAAAATAATTAAATGTTTTCTTTAACAAAAGCATAAACTCACACTTACAGATATACAAAACACACTGAAGCACATTTTGTGAACCTCCTAAGAACTCAATATAAAGATAGACAAAAAGCAAAGTCACCAAAGCTCATGAAAGTTTTCGTATTAGATGGTGGCAAGAGACAGGATACGATGGTAACCTTGTGCGATGCGTACTTATAAATTTTCTTCTGATAGAATGTAAATGAAGAAATAAATACCCAGAATGAGCAAATAAAAAGATGGTGAATAACCATTGTGATTGAGGGTCAACATTTAAATAAGTTTCCTATGCCTGGGTCACCAGGTAGAAGTAAAATATTGCTCATTTCATGTCATGGAATTCTGCCTCTCTTTCAACATTCCTACATCGCACATATGCACATTCCTGAAAAGTTGACTCATAATCATGATCAACGACAATGTGAAGGGAACAGTCCTAGAAAGAGAACTCAAACTTTCTCTAAGATTTTTAAAGCCCTGAATATTTATGTTGCACGAAGGGTCTCATGATCTATCAGCTCCCATTAGACTCTTGGAGTATGTCCATCCACGAAATGATGTGTGCTTACAAGGGCTCTGTCATTCCTAGAGAAACAGGCACTTAGTGTCCTCTTTGATCATATTTCAGACAACCCAATTACAGTAGGCTTGCTACTTCTTCATGATGGGATGAAGTCTAAAATATTGATGAATTTAAAGACACATGAGTCCATATAGCACATGGATATACATCAGCAGTCTATGTTCAGTCGAAAAATCTGATAATTTATCTGAAAAGAGCAGATTCTCTAACATAGGGTGAGGGCATTAAGCTATCATGCTAACTTAGAGAATCTGCAAATTCCAGTTCAAAATGAATGCCATGGAGGACCAGGGAATCTCTGTCTGATAGAATCATGAGGTAACTGAAAAGCATGTGAATTTCCTGATCACAACTTCATGGGAACTGAAGACCTTACAGTGGACTTGAGACAGTGCTTATGAGTGCTGAGCTCTGTTCTAGCCAGAGGAACATACTCTGAGGCAGTAGACCCTTAGGGGACCCATAAGTTCAAATTGGAAAAAACGACTCAAGAAAAGCCATATGCAAATTTCGACATTCTTTTTGCCTTTTTATCACAGGTAAAATTGTGGAGACTGGAAAGGAAAAGTTAAGAATCTCAGAGTCAAGAAAGCTATTCTGATTGATGGGGTCCTCCTTCGGGCACTCATGAGAGCCTTCATGACCCATGGGGGAAGTAGGTGGAATGAAGGACCAGAAAAGTAAGCTACTGGAAAATCATGCACATTAACTCTGTTCATTCAGTGCCATTCAAAATTAGCAGTGACAATATGGTAGGTACTTGACACCAGGTCCAACATTAACCATTTAAAGTCTTGACTGATTGCTAACTGCTTAAGGGATTTGCCTGCCAAGCCAAAGCACCCAGGTAAGATTCCCCAGGACCAACATTACTCAGATGTTTGAGACGGCACACACGTCCGGAGATTATCTTCAGTGACCACAGGGAGAGAGAGCAAATTAGGATATTTTGTAACTGAAAACAAGTTCCAGACATATGTACTTTTTTGCATCTACCTCTACATGGGGACTGAGGAATAAAGCACCAATAAGTACTGAGCCATTCCACCATCCTCCAAATACAATATATATCTTTTGGGGTATTATTCTTCTTCTTAATTTTATTCTTATTATTTTGTTGTTTTTGAAGTAGGGAGTCATTCTAACCCAGGCTAGCCAGGAATTCCAAAAGTAGTCTCAAAGTGTCCTCAAACACAGAGCAATCCTAGTGCCCCTGAAACCATGTCCTGGTTATAATGGCAATCACCCAAACATTTAAATCTATTTGTAAATTGTCATCTTTGATATTCCTGAACAAAGACAGTTGCTTATGTTAATGACATTGAGATTGATGTCATGGCATGCACCTTTATTCCAGCACTCCCTGAGAAAGGCATATAAACTAAAGTTAGCTATGAGTCAAAGGTAGCCTCATATTATGAACAGGTACACCGGATAACCAAAGAATGACTAGTGTGTTTAAGTAACCGTAGAATGGATAGTGCCAAGGAATTTTGAAACAGCCAATGGTATGGTGCCATTTAGCTGAGATTAGAGTGGGAAGAAATGTACAGAAGAAATGACAGTGACTTTAAGTACAAAATCCCACTGCCTACTGTGATAAACAAACAGAGTCAACTCCACATCCTGTTGTTGACTGTCTGGCTTTGCATCCAAAGAGGCAATGAGAACCAAGATTTGAAAACACAGACTGAGAAGAAAAGAAAACATATGAGCATCTGTGTATATAAACAAAGGTCATTATGCCCAATATACAAAGGACCAACAAAAGAGCACAGAGGAGTGCTGTTTGAAGGGTCACATTGAAAATCTACACTAGGCCTGGCTGGATGCTGCATGCCTTTAATATCCAGCACTTGAAAGTCAGAGAAAGCAGGATCACCATTATTTTGTATCCGTACTGACACTGCATCACGAATTCCTGGACAGCCTATCAAGAGGGAAACCCTACCTTCAAACATATGAAAAAGAAAGAAAGAAAGGAAGAACGAGAGGGAGAGAGAGAGGGAGGGAGGGAAAGAATGATGAGGATAGGGGAATTGGCTTAGCATTTATTTAAATTCATCGCAAAGGCAACAGCCCAAGGTTTGAGTTCCCAGGTCACACGTAAGTCACATTATGCACAAAAGGGGCACATGTGTCTGGAGTATGTATGCAGTGGATAGAGTCCCTGGTGGGATTATTCTCTCTTTTTCTTTATTTGTCTCCTTTTCCCATTAATAAAAAAATAAATATTGTTCAATAGAAATGCATAAACTGACTCTTATCGATATACAAATTCACTGCAGCATATTTCGTGAAGCTGCTAAGAACTCAATATTAACATAGACAGAAAACAAAGTCAACAAAGCTCATGAAACTTTTTGTAACACATAGTAGCAAGAGAGAGGGGCAAGACAGTAACTTCATGTGGTACATACTTACAAATTTTCTTCTGTTAGAAAGTAAACGAAGAAATAAATATCCAGAAGAAACAAATGAAGAAGAAATTGAATAACCTTTGTGATTGGCGTTCAACATACAAATAAGATTCCTACTGCCTGTGTCACCAGGTAGACGTAAAATACTACTCATTTTATGACATGCAATGCTGCCTCTCTCTCAATGTTCCTGCACCGACATCCGTACACATTCCTGAAAAGTAACTCATAATCATCATCAATGACAATGTCAAGGGAACTGGTCCTAGAAAGAGAATTCAACCTTTCTCTAAGGTTTTTAAAGCTCTGAATATGTTTATTAGAGGAAGGGTCTCATGATCTATCAGCTCGATTTGCACTCTTGGTGTACGTCCTCCATCAGCCTAATAATGTATGCTTACTTGGGCTGTGTCATTCCGAGAGGAACAGGCACTTAGTGTCCTGTTAGCTCATATTTCAGACATCCCAATTACAATAAGCTTCATACATCTTCGTGATGGTAGGAACCTTTATTCCCAGTACTCTGGAGCAGAGGGAAGGGATTGCTATGAGTTAGAGGCAAAACTGGGACTGCATTGAGACCCTACCTTTAAAAGCAAAGAAAAATTCATAGTAAAATAAACTGTCAACCTTCAAGCCTCATACTTTGAGCTACATAAGATTACAGAATATGAGGAAGAATGTCCACTTCCCTGTTGTAGCACTGTGAATTCTATTTTTCTTTGAGTCCAAAAAATTGAGGAGATCCAGGTTCAGTGAGAAACTCTGCATCAGGGAAATAAATTGGACAACTGTGCAAAGTGGACTCCGCATGCCTTCCACTTCTCCCCAAATATGCATCTGCAAACACATACATACAACCCACAACAAATACTATACACACACACTATCATGGTGAGAAAGACATTTCCAAATCCTGTTTCTTTGTCTTTAAAATTAGTATCAAGTGTTGGAAAGAATTATAAAATATTTAGTGGTTTTTATGTAGCTGAATGCAAAGCTATATATGCCCCAGGTCGATTAAACAGTACACATGTAAAGAAAAACAAGAAAATGGTGCATGTATCTGGAGAGTGCTTGCAGTGGCTAGAGGCCCTGGAGTGTCCATTCTTTCTATCTCTTATCTCTCTCTCTTGTAGCTACATTAACTTTTGAGACACAGTGAGAGAGTGAGCACATTTTGTACTGAAACAAAGTTCCAGACATATGTCCCTTTTTTGCATCTAACTCTACACAGGGACTGAGGAATACAACAACCTATAACTACTGAGCCATCTCACCTAGTATGCAAATACAATGTATATCATTTTGGGTATTATTATTAGTTTTATTCTTCTTTTAAATTTTTATTTGTTTAAGAGTGACAGACAGAGAAATTGGGAAACAGAGAGAGAGAGAGAGAGAGAATGGGCGTGCCAGGGCCTCCAGCCACTGTAAACGAACTCCAGATGCATGCAGGCCCTTATGCATCTAGCTAACTTGGGTCCTGTAGAATCAAGCCTCAAACCGTGGTCCTTAGGCTTCACAGGCAAGCACTTAACCGCTAAGCCATCTGTGCAGCCCCTGATTCTTATTTTTATTATTATTATTATTTTTTTTAAGAAGGGTCTCACTCAAACTCTGGCTGATGAGGAATTCCCTATGTTGTGTCAGGGTGGTTTCAACCTCACAGAAATTCTCCCTCTGCAACCACAGCCTGGTTATAACGGCAATCCCCCAATCATTTAAGACTACTTGAAAAATTGGACGCATTATACAAACTTTTTATTTCATCTGTGATTTTCTTTTATCAAGAGAGTTGATTTTCATAAAGACATTGAGATTGAAGTAATGGCATGCACATTCATCCACAGCACTGCATGAAAGGGCATATAAAGTGAAGTTAGCTATGAGTCAAAGGTAGTCTGATATTATGAGCAAGTGCACCGGATAACCAAAGAATGACTAGTATGCTCGTGGTAACCCTACACTGGATTGGGCCTAGCAATTTTGAAACACCCATTTAGGTGAGAGTAGAGTGGGGTGAAATGTAAAGAAGCCATGACAGTAGCTTTAATTATAAATTCCCACTGCCTCCTGTGATACACCAACAGAGTCAACTCCACATCCTGTTGTTGAATGTCTGGTTTTACATCCACACATGCAATGATAACCAAGGCCAGAAAACATAGACCAACAATAAAAGGAAAAATATATACAACCCCATAAATAAACCTAGGTCAATATGCACAATTTACGAATGACTGACATGACAGCACTGAGGAACTGAGATGAGCAACAGTGCAGCTTGAAGGGACAGATTGAAAACCTTCACTAGGCCAGGCTGTATGGTGTATGCCTTTAATACCCAGCACTCGAAAGGCAGAGAAAGCACGTTCAGCATGATTTTGTAGCCTTACTGAGATTGCATCATGAATTCAAGGACAGCCTGTACCAAAGGAAAACCCGACCTTCAAAAAATATTAAAAAGAAATACTGATAGTACGAGAGAGACAATGATGGGGACAGAGGAAATGGCTCAGCAGTTACTTAATTTCATAGCAAATACAATAGACCAAGGTTCTTGTTCCTGGCACCCACATAAGCAAGATGATGCACAAGGGGGCATATGTCTGGAGTTCATATGCAATGGATAGTGTTTCTGGCGTGCCTATTCTCTCTTTTTCTCTAACTGTCTCTTTCTCCCATCGATAAAAAAAATTAAATCGTTTTGTAGAAAAGCATATGCTCACACCTATAGACATACAAAACTCACTGAAGCATATTTCGTGAAGCTGCTAAGAACTCAATATTAAAATAGACAAAAGCCAAAGTCAACAAACTCATGAAAATTCACCTAACCGATAGTAGCAAGAGAGAGGGTCACAATGGGGACCTTTTGTGATATGTACTTACAAATTTTCTTCTGATAGTATGTAAACAAACAAATAAATATCTAGAACAAAGAAATAAAGAAGACTTTGAATAACCTCTGTGCTTGAGGTTCAATATACAAATAAGATTCTTACTGCATGTCTCACCAGGTAGAAGTAAAATACTACTCCTTTTATGTTGTGGAATTCTTCCTCTCTTTCAACCTTCCTGCACCGACATCCGTGCACATTCCTGAAATGTTGACTCATAATCATCATCAATGACAATGTGAAGGGAACAGTCATGGAAAGTGAACTCAAACTTTCTCTAAGGTTTTTAAATCTCTGAATATTTTATATTTGAGGAAGGGTCTCATGATCTATTAGTTCTCTTTGGAATATTGGTGTACAACCTTCGTCAGTCTAGTTCTGTGTACTTCCTTGGGCTCTGACATCCCTTGAGACACAGGCACTTAGTGTTCTGTTCGCTCACATTTCAGAAGGGCCAGGGAATCTCTGTGTGATACAATCATGAGGAACATGAAAAGCATGTGAATTGCCTGCTTACAACATCATAGAAAATGAAGACCTTACAGATAATTTGAAACAGTGAATATGAGGGCTCAGCTCTTTTCTAGCCAGAGGAAAACACTCTGTTTGAGGCAGTAGGCCCTTAGGGGACAGGTAACATGAAATCAGAAAATATGACCCAATAAAATCCATGTGCACATTTCGACATTCTTTTTGCTTTGTAAGCCCAGGTAAAATTGTGAAGCACAATTGTGTGCAATCACGAACATACAACACACAAAAAAATACTACAGAAACACACTATCGTAGTAAAAAATACATTCCTAATTGTTTTTATTTTTTCTCTTTAAAAGAAATATCAAATGTTGGAAAGAATTATATAATTTGTGCATATTTTATGTTAATTGAATGCAACACTTTATATGTCCCAGGTCGATTAAACAGTGCACATGTAAAGAAACATGCAAAAATGGTGCATATGTCTGGAGATTGCTTGCAGTGTCTAGAGTCCCTGGAGGGCCCATTCTTTCTGTCTCTTCTCTCTCTCTCTCTCTCTCTCTCTCTGCTTGTAACTAACTTGACATCTGAGACAGAGAGAGATAGAGAGCTAATTAGGACTTTTTGTTACTGAAAACAACTTCCAGACATATGTACCTTTTTTTGCATCTACCTCTACATGGGGATTGAGGAATAAATCACCATTAACTACTGAGCTATCTCCCAGTCTCCAAGTACAATGTATATCTTCTTGGGTATTATTATTCTTCTTAATCTTATTCTTATTATTTTGTTGTTTTTCAAGTAGGGATTCACTCTAACCCAGGCTGACCTGGAATTCTCAATGTAGTCTCAGGGTAGCCTCAAACTCACAGCAATCCTACCACCTCTGCACCAACATCCCGGTTAAAATGGCAATCACCTGAACATTTAAAACTATTTGTAAAATTGCAAGCATTATGCAAACTTTCATTCCATATGTAATGTTGCTTAATCAAGAGAGTGGATTATCTTAAACACATTGAGATTGAAGTAATGGCATGTACCTTTATTCCCAGCACTGCCTGAAAAGGCATACAAAGTAAAGTTAGCTACGAGTTAATGGTAGCCTGATGTTATGAATAAGTACATCTGATGTCCAAAGAATGACTATTATGTTTCCGGTAACACGAATGGATTGTGCCTAATAATTTTGAAACACCCACTGGTATGGTCCCATTTAGGTGAGAATAGAGTGGGTGAAATGTACAGAAGCTATGACAGTGGCTTTATATATAAAATATCCCTGCCTCCTGTGGTACACAAACAGAGTTAACTCCAAATCCTGTTGTTCAGAGTCTGGTTATTCTTCCACAGAGGCATTGAGAACCAAGGACACAAAACGTAGACCAACAATAGAAGAAAATGTATGTGCACCCCTGTAAATAAACAAAGGTCAATATACCCAATTTATGAAGGACCAACAAGACAGCACAGAAGAATACAGAAGAGAACCAGTGCTACTTGACGCTAACAGTTTGAAAACCTACACTAGGTCAGGCTGGATGGTGCATGCCTTTAATACCCAGCACTCAAAAGGGAGAGAAAGCAGGATCACTGTGATTTTCCAGCCATACTGAGACTGCATCATGAATACCTCGACAGCATGTACAAGAGAGAAACCCTACCTTAAAAAAAAAAAAAAAAAGACAAATCTAGACCCAAATGGCCACAGTACCACAAGTTTCTACTTACTAGAAGACAGACCAAATGGCTGATCCTTCACCAGGACCTTACAGAGAACACATGAACCACAAGACACTGGAGAGGGTAAGATCAAGACTAACCTTAATCTTCTACTTCTTCCCTCCCTGACTTCCCCTCTCCCTCTCTCTCTCTCTCTCTTATCTCTATCTCTTGTATATTAGTTATCTTTTTCCTCATTTTCTTACTGGGCACTGACCTGTAACTCCCAAAACCAGCATGGGGCCATCATCCACAGTGAGCTTTTGATCACAGAGACCTACAAGGTTTCCTAAAAGACAGACAGATTTCTGCCAGAGTACATGATGACCCACCAAAGGCTAGTGGTAAGACCCTACTGCTGAAGACACCTTATGTGATTGACATGCAAATTAGAATGGCATGGCTGGAAGTTGGAACAGAGTCAGTCCCCAGACAGTCAGCGCGTCTAGTGCCAGAAGGTGCTACATGGGCGACTGGGGGAAAATGACCAATATCTCTCAAAGCAATGCATGGCCTAACCTACCTAGCAGCAAATAACATGTTGTGATGCCCACACAAGTGCAGTGGTGTCACACAGCCATGGTGGGGAACCAACTGCTCTCAATTTGGCTAAGTGATCCTCTCACTGGTATGGGACCCATAGCTGGAGCTGGGAAACAAGTCAGAACCATATCCAAACATAAGCTCACTCTCCATTATCAAGCTACCATCAATTGTGGGCTACAAGAGGGCCTACACCTATTAAATTCTCTATAAAAAAAAAGGGTTATCTCATTTGTCCTGATGCTAACTTACTCTCCGTTGGAGAGTCTGCTTCTTTTTTTTCAGATAGATGTAGATCCTAAGGAGAGAGCCACCCCATCATACCTCAAAAGGGCCCCGGCTGAAACTAAGAAAAATTGGAGAAACAAGCAAGGACGCTGTTTTCCTGATGAATCGGATACCAGCACAAGGGGGAAGGAGATCAGCACATAGAAAAATCAACTCCTACCAAATCAGAGAGCCAGAGCCTCAGCGGCCTCCAATACCTCATCATTGAAGCAGACCCAACATTGCTCAGGGAAATTTTTCGGAAGAGGGGACGGAAAGAATGTCAGAGCCACATGTTGGGTCATGATATGCAGAGACAATTAGCTTACCCATAACTGTGGGATAACTCCACAATACATGACCCGTATACCTCACCAAGGAGGGGCCAAGGGGAGGGTGTAGGTCACGGATGAGCCTAATAATGGTACCCAACTGACTGTAAAAAAAAATAATAAAATAAAAAAATAAAAATGGAAAAAAAAATGAAAAATAAAGACAGACAGACAAAGAGAGGGAGACAGACAGAGAGAGAGAGAGAGACAGAGAGAATGATGGGGACAGAGCAAATGGCTTAGTGGTTATTTAATTTCACAGCAAAGACAACATAACCATATTCGAGTTCCCAGGACCCGCGTAATAAGATGATGCACAAGGGGGACATAAGTCTAGAGTCCCCGTCAGGCTAATTTTCCCTTTTTCTCTAATTATTGCTTTGTCCTATAAATAAAAAATATAAATATTTTTAAAACCATAAACTCACATTTGTAGATATACAAAACTCAATTAAGCAAATTTCGTGAACCTGCAAAGAACTCAATATTAAAATAGACAAAAAACAAAGTCACCAAAGCTCATGAAAGTTTTCATAACAGATGGCAGCAAGAGAGAGGGGCACGACAGTATCCTTATGTGATATGTATTTACAACTTTTCTTCTCATAGAAAGTAAATGAAGAAATAAATATCCTGAGGAAACAAATAAAGAAGATTCTGAATAACCTTTGTGACAGAGTTTCAACATGCAAATAAGATTTCTACTGCCTGTGTCACCAGGTTGAAGTAAAATGCTGCTCCTTAATGTCGTTGAATGCTGCTTAATAGTGTGTGCTTACTTAGGATCTGTCAGTCCGAGAGAAACAGGCATTTAGTGTCCTATTCGCTCATATTTCAGACATCCCACTTACAGTAGGCTTACTACTTCGTCGTGATGGGATGAAGTCTAAAATATTGATGAATTTAAAGAAAAATGATTCCATATAGCACATGGATATAAATCAGCAGTCTATGTTCAATCAACAAATCTGATAATTTCTCTTGAAAAGACCATATTCTGTAACCTAGGGTGAGAGCTGTAAGCTATTACCCTGGGCTAGAGAATCTGCAACTTCCAGGTCAAAGTGAATGCCATGAGGTTTCAGGGAACCTCTGTTTGATAGAACCATGTGGTACCCGAAAAGCATGTGAATTGCCTTATCACATCTTCATGGGAACGGAAGACCTTTCAGAGGACTTGAGAGAGGACTTGAGGGCTCAGCTCCTTTCTAGCCAGAGAAACAATCTGCTTGAGGTAATAGACCCTGAGGAGACTCGTAACTTCAAATTAGAAAATATGACTCAATAAAACCCACATGCAAGTTTCAACATTTTTTGCCTTGTAAGCCCAGGTAAAATTGTGAAGACTATAGAGAAAAAAATAAGAATCTCAGAGTCGAGAAGTCTATCCTGATGGATGGGGTCATTTTTCAGGAACTCATGAGACCCTTCATGACCCACAGGGGATTCAGGTGGAATGAAGGACCACAAACGTAAGTTGCTGGAAAATCATCCACATTCCTTCCGTCCATTCAGCATCATTCACAATTAGCAATGACAATACGGTAATTACTTCTTACAAAGTCCACCATTAACCATTAAAGAATTGAGTGATTGCTTTCTGCTGAAGGGATTTGCCTGTCAAGCCAAAGCACCCAGGTTAGATTCCCCAGGACCTGAATTAGCCAGATGCTCAAGAGAGCACACACATCTGGAGATTGTCTGCAATGGAGGTAGGCTCTGCCATGCATATTCTCTCTCACTTTTTCTGTCCCGTTTTTTCTGCCAAACAGAGAGAGAGGAAAAAATAAAATATTTTTGAAAAGTATGAAAGATTTATGCAGCCCAGTGATGCTGGTCTAAACCTTTAAACACAGCACTCTGGATGCAGAGGTAGGGGATCACTGTTAGATAGAGGCCAACATTGGACTACACTGAGACCCTACCTTAAAAAGCAAAGAAAACTTAAAAGTGAAATTAAATATAAACCTTCAAGTCAAATATTTTGAGCTAAATAAAATTAAAGAAAATGAGAAAGAACCAAAAAGCACTCTGTCTTGTCATGTAAATGTCCACTTTCCTGTTGGAGCACTGTGACTTCTATTTTGCTTTGAGTACAAAAAATAGAGAAGATCCAAGTTCAGTGAGAAACTCTGCTTCAGGGAAATAAATTGGGCAATTGAGCAAAGTGGACACCACATGTCTCCCAGTTTTCCATACATATGCATGTGAAAACATATACATACAACACGCAACATATACTATATACACAAACTATCATGGTGTACAATCAATTGACCAGACTGGATGGTGCATGCCTTTAATACCCAGCACTCAAAAGGAAAGGAAGTGTATGTTTTCAAACTGTCCCTTCAAGCCGCACTATTGCTCATCTCAATTCCCCTTTGCTGTCTTGTCAGGCCTTCATAAAGTGGGGATATTGGCCTTTGTTTATTTACAGGGGTACACATATCTCTTCTTGTATTTCAGGTCTACGTTTTTTGTACTTGTTTATCATTGCCTCTGTGGAAGTAAAAGCTGTCAATAACAGGATGTGTAGTTGAATCTGTTTTTGTATCACAGTAGGCAGTAGGATTTTATAATGAAAGCCACTGTCATGACTTCTGCACATTTCACCCCACTCTATTCTCACCTATATGGCACCACACCATTGGATGTTTCAAAATTACTAGCCACAATCCAGTCACAAACATACCAGTCATTCTTTGGTTATCAGATATACTTGTACATAATATCAGGCTACCTTTGACTCATAGCTAACTTTATCTATACGGCCTTTCAGGCACTGCTGGGAATAAATGTTCAGGCAATTTCTTCAATCTCAATGTCTTTCAGACAATCAAGACCCTTGATAAGGAAAACCATGGATGAAAGAAAAAGTTTAAGTAATGGATCCACTTTTACAAATAGCATTAAATGTTTGGGTGATTACCATTATCTCATTTTTCTTTTCTTTAGAACAAATACCTCTGTCTGCTTGTAACTAAATTAACAGTTGAGACAGTGAGAGAGAGAGAGAGAGTGAATTGGGACTTTTTCTAATGAACACAAATTCCAGAAATATGTACCTTCTTTACATCTGCCTCTCACAGAGACTGAGGAATTAAGCAACATTAACTACTACCATGTCACCAGTCTCCAAATACACTATATCATTTTTCATTAAATTCATCAATTTTTAGACTTCATCCCATCACAAAGAAGTAGAAAGCCTACTAGAATTGGGATGTCAAAAATTTCAGTGAACAGGACACTAAGTGCCTGTTTCTCTAGGAATGACAGAACCCAAGAAGGACTCATTATTTGGCTGAAGGTGGATGTACTCCTAGGGTCCAAAGAGAGCTGATAGGTCATGAGACCCATCCTCAAATATAAAATATTCAGAGATTTAAAAACCTTAGAGAAAGTTTTCATTCACTTTCTAGGTCTGTGCCGTACACATTTTCATTGATGATTATTATGAGTCACGATTTCCAGAATGTACATGGATGTCACTGCAGGAATATTGAAAGGGAGGCAGAACTCCACAATATGAAAGGAGCTTTAATTTACTTCTAACTGGCGACACACATCCTCATGCAAAAATTGCATATCATGTTTTCTTTTCAAAGTTTTTCAGGCAAACACATTAGATTGGCTTTTGATTTATTTTTAAATGTGTATGTATGTGTGTGAGTGTGAGTGTGTGTGTGTGTTTGTGTGTGTGAGAGAGAGATAGAGAGAGAGAGAGAGAGAATTAGCATTCCATAGCCTATAGGCACTGTAATGAAACTCCGTATGCTTGTGCCACCATGTGTGCATGTTCGACCTTCAACATGTGTCAATTTGTCCCTCAGGTATCTGCAGTCCTGGCTTGTTGTGCATGGGTCTTGAGGCTTCACAGGCAAGTGACTTGACCATTAATCCATCTCTCCTGCCTCATCCTTATTTTTTAGAAAAGTATTTTATTAATTTATGTCTAAGCAGATAGACAGAAAGAGAGAGTTAACCAGCCTTGTTCCGCTCATCTTTTTCTTGTTGTTGTTTGTGTTCCAAGGCTATGGTGGCATCCTGGCCCAGGCTGACCTGAATTAACCTTGTAGACTCATGGTGGTCTTGAACTCACAGAGATCCTCCTACCCCTGCCTACTAAGTGAGGAGCTTAAGGCATGTGCCACCATGATACCCAGCTAATGTTGTCATGACGCACTTTTCTTCTTAGTGTCGGGATAGAACTTGGCTCCTGGTGCTTGCGCAGTGAGCACTCATACTCAATCCTAGTCCTATACATACATACATACATACATGCATGCATATATGTTTGTGTATATATATATATATATATATATATATATATATATATATAGACATACATACATATATAATATATGGAGACACATACATATATATACATATATACATATGAAATTATAATTTGAGAGTTAGCCAGATAGAGACAGTGATGGATCGGCATACCAGGGCCTCCAGCCACTGCAAAGGAACCCCAGATGCGTGCACCTCCTTTGGAATGCGGCGTATGTGGGGTCTGGTGGGGTGGAACCTAGGTTTTTTTGTTGTTGTTGTTTGTTTGCAGGCAGGAGCCTTAATTGCTAAGCCATCTCTCCAGTCAGGATTTTGGTTTTCTTGTCATAGCTAATTGTGAATGATGCTGAATGAAATGAGGGAATGTTGATGATTTTCCAGTAGCGCACGTTGGAGATCCTTCATTTCACCAAAACTTGCATATGGGTTTTACTGAGTCATATTTTCCGATTTGAATTTATGAGTCTCCTAAGGGTCTACTGCTTCAAACAGAGTGTGTTCCTCTGGCTAGAAAGGAGCTAAGCACTCACATTCACGGTTGCAAGTCTACTGTAAGATCTTCAGTTCCCATGAAGATGTGAGCAGGCAATTCACATGCTTTTCAGGTACCTCATGATTCTATCAGACAGAGATTCCCTGCCCATTCATGTCATTCACTTTCACCTGGAACTTGCAGATTCTCTACCCTAGGATGAGGTTAATGAATACTCTCTCTCTCTCCACATCCCTCGCTCTCTCTCTCTTCTCTCTCTCTCTCTATCTATCTCTCACTTTTCCTATTAAATAAATAAAAATTAAATTTTTTACTAATATTCAGAATTGCCTGGCATGGTTACTGTGGTGGTTTGAATAGACAGCCCCCAGTATATTCAGATATTTGTTTGAAGTTTGCATCTGCAGACCCCTGGCTGGAGGCCATGTCACTGGGTGGATCTTAAGGTGTGGTGGTGGATTTCAGATTTCAATCTAAGGGATTAAAGGGAATAAAAGTTTATGTCATTACTTCAACCTCAATGTGTTTAAGATAATCAACACTCTTAATATAGGAAAATCACAGAAGAAATGAAATGTTTCAGTAATGGTTTTGATTCTACAATTTTTTTTAAACGTTTGGGTGATTGACATTCTAACCAGGTCGTGGGTCAGCGGTAGGATGATTGCTGTGAGTTTGAGGCCACTCTCAGACTACAATTGGAATTCCTGGTCAGCCTGGGTTAGAGTGAGACCCTACTTCAAAAAAGCAAAATAATAAGTGGGTTGTATGTATGTGTCTGCAGATGCAAATTCCAGGTCAAAATGAATGCAATGGAGCACCAGGGAATCTCTGTCTGATAGAATCATGAGGTACCTGAAAAGCATGTGAATTGCCTGATCACATCTTCATGGGAACTGAAGACCTTACAGAGGACTTGAGACAGGGCTTATGAGTGCTGAGCTCTTTTCTAGCCAGAGGATCACACTCTGTTTGAGGCAATAGAGCCTTTAAGAGACTCGTGAATTCAAATAGGAAAATAAGTCTCAATAAGACCCATATGAAGTTTCGAAATTCTTTTTGCCTTGTATGCCCAGGTAAAATTGTGAAGACTGGAAAGAAATATTTAAGAGTCTCAGAGTCAAGTAGGCCATCCTGACGGATGGGGTCCTCTTTCCCGCACACATAAGATCCTTCATGTCGCATGGGGAATGCAAGTGGAATGATGGACCACAAACATAAGCTACTGGAAAAACACAAGCATTCCCACCATTCATTCAGTATCATTCACAATTAGCAATGAGAATACAGTAAGCACTTCACACCAGGTCAAATCACCCAGTTTAGATTTCCCAGGACACAAATTAGCCAGATGCTCAAGAGGCCAAACATGTCTGGAGATTGTCTGCAGTGACTGTAGGCCATGGTGTGCCCATTCTCTCTCTTTCTCTCTTTTTATGTTAAGTAAATAAAAAAATAAAATAAAATATTTTTTAAAAAGACAGAAAACACTGCCCAGCCCAGTGATGCTGGGAAGAACCTTTCAACCCAGCACTCTGGAGGCAGCTGTAGGGGATCTGCTATGAGGTAGAGGTCCACCATGGAATACAGTGGGACCCTACCTTGAAACACACAAAAAAATTAAAAATAAAATAAAATATAAACCTTGAAGCATAACATTTTGAGCTAAATCCAATTAAAGAAAGTAAGAAATAACAAAAAAAAGCACTATCTCTGATCATGGAAATGTCCACATCCCTGTTGCAGCACTGTGACTTCTATTGAGTTTTTAGTTCAAAAAATAGAGGTAATCCAGGTTCAGTAAGAAACTGTGATTCAGGACAATAAATTGTATAGCTGAGCAAAGTGGACTCCACATGTCTTCCACTTCTCCCCACATATGCTTCTGCAAACACATACATACAACTCACAATCTATACTATATACACACACTATCATGGTTAGAAATACATTTCCAAATCCTGTTTTATCTTTTATTAAAATTGTTATCACATGTTGGGAAGAATTATATAATTTTGTGGCATTTTTATGTTAACTGAATGCAAAATATATGCCCCAGGTCGATTAAACAGTACACATGTAAAGAGAAATATTAAAATGGTGCATATATCTGGAGAGTGCTTACAGTGGCTGGAGGCCATGGAGTGTCTATTCTTTCTGTCTCTTCTCTCTCTCTCTCTCTCTCTCTCTCTCCTTGTAACTAAATTAATTTTTGAGACAGATTGAGAGAGGGAGAGAGAGAGAGAGAGTGAGGAAATTAGGACTTTTTGTTACTGAAAACAAGTTCCAGATATATGTGGCTTTCTTGGATCTACCCTACACAGGTACTGAGGAATAAAACACCATTAACTACTGAGCCACCTCACCAGTCTCCAAATACAATATGTACCTTTTGTTGTACTATTATTATTCCTATTCTTACTCTTGTTTTTATGATATTTTTTTGAGGTAGGATCTCACTCTCTAACGCAGGGTGACCAGTAATTCCCCATGTAGTCTCAGGGTGATCTCAAACTCACAGTAAACCTCCTTCCTCTGCAACCACATCCTGGTTATAATGGCAATCCCCCCAACATTTAAAACTATTCCTAAAATTTGACCCATTTCACGAACTTTTCCTTTCAACTGTGATTATCCTTTACCCAGACAGTTGATTATCATAAAACATTGAGATTGAAGTAAAGGCATGCACGTTTATTCCCAGCACTACCTGAGAAGGCATGTAAAGTAAAGTTAGCTATGAGTCAAAGGCAGTTTGGTATTATGAACAGGTACACCTGATAACCAATGAATGACTAGCATGCCCATCGTAACCCTAGACAAGATTGTGCCTAGGAATTTTGAAACAGCCAATGACATATTGCCATTTAGGTGTGAAAAGAGTGGGGTGAAATGTACAGAAGAAATGACAGTGGCTTTAAGTATAAAATCCCACTACTTCCTGTGATACACAAAGAGAGTCAACTCTACATCCTGTGGCTGACTGTCCGGTTTTATATCCACAATGCAATGAGACCGAAGGACAGAATACATAGACCAACAATACAAGAAAAGATATGTGCACCCCTGTAAATAAACATAGGTCAATATGCACAATTCATGTAGTACCGACAAGACAGCATGGAGGAATTGAGAAGAGCAACAGTGCTGCTTGAAGGGACAGATTGAAAACCTATACTAGGCCAGGCTGTATCATGCATGCCTTTAATACCGAGCACTCAAAAGGCAGAGGAAGCAGGTTCACCATAATTTTGCAGCCTTACTGAGACTGGATCATGAATTCCAAGACAGCCTAACAAAATGGAAACCCTACCTTGAAAAAAAGATGAAAAAGAAGGAATGAAAGAATGAGAGAAAGACAGAGAGAGAGAGAGAAGATAGAGAGAGAATATGAATGATGGGGAGAGAGGAAATGGCTCAGGAGTTACTTAAATTCACAAAAACGGTAACAGACCAAGGTTCGAGTTTCCAGGACTCACATAAGACAGATGATGCACAAGGGGGCACGTGTCTGGAGTTCGTTTGCAGTGGATAGAGTCCCTTGTGGGCTTATTCTCTCTTTTTCTCTATCTATCTCTTTCTCCCACAAATAAAAAAAATTAAATACTTTTTTAGAAAACCATAAACTCACACCTATAGACAGACCTCTCTTTCAAACTTCCTGCACCGACATCACGGATATTCTCGAATTGTTGACTCATAATCACCATCATGGACATTGTGAAGGGAACAGTCCTAGAAAGTGTACTCAAACTTTCTCTAGGGTTTTTAAGTCTCTGAATATTTTATATTTGAGGCAGGGTCTCAAGATCTCTCAGCTCGATTTGCACACTTGGTGTATGACCTGCATCAACCTAATACTCTGTACATACTTGGACTCTGTCATTCCTAGAGAAACAGGCAGTGTCCTGTTCACTCATATTTCAGGCAACCCAATTACAGTAGGCTTGCTACTTCTTCATGATGTGATGAAGTCTAAACTATTGATGAATTTAAAGAAAAATGATGCCGTATAGCACATGGATATACATCAGCAGGCTATGTTCACTCAAAAAATCTGATAATTTATCTGAAAAGAGCAGATTCTCTAACATAGGAAGAAAGCATTCAGCTATCACCCAAGGTTAGAGAATCTGAAATTTCCAGGTCAAAGTGAATGCCATGAAGGGCCAGGGAATCTGTGTCTGATAGATAAATGAGGAACCTGAAAAGCATGTGTATTCCCTGCTCACATCTTCATGGGAATTGAAGACCTTACACAGGTCTTGAGACAGTGCATATGAGTGCTGAGCTCCTTTCTAGCCAGAGGAACACACTCTGTTTGAGACAGTAGACCATTGGGAGACTCTTAACTTCAAATTGGGGGATATGACTCAATAAAAGCAATATGCAAGTTTCGACAGTATTTTGCCTCCTAAGCCCAGGTGAAAGTGTGAAGACTACACAGAAAAAAAAAAAAAATAAGAGTCTCATACTCAAGAAGTCTATCATGACAGTTGTGGTCCTATTTCAGGCACACATGAGACCCTTCATGACACACGGAGGATGCAGGTGGAATGAAGGACCACAAATGTAAGCTACTAGAAAATCATCCACACTCCCTCCGTTCATTCACAATTAGCAATGACAATATGGTGTGTACTTCACACAAGGTCCACCATTAACCATTAAAGATCTGAGTGATTAGTACTGCTTAAGGAGTTTGCCTGCAGAGCAAAGCACCCAGGTTAGCTTCCCCAGGACCCACATTAGCCAGATGCTCAAGAGAGCACACACATCTGGACATTGTCTGCAATGGCTGTAGGCTCTGGCATGCACATTCTCTCTCTTCCTCCCTTTCTCTCTGTCAAATAAAGAAAGAAATAAAAATAAGATATTTTTCAGAAAGAACGAAAAAATTATCCATCCCAGTGATGCTGGAGGGAGAAGTAAGGGATCGCCATGAGTTAGAGGCCAACCTTGGACTACAGGGAATCCCTACCTTGAAAAGCAAAGAAAAATTAATAATTAAAAGAAATATAAACCTTCAAGCATAATTACTTTGAGCTAAATAAAATTATGGAATATGAGAAAGAGCAAAAAATATGAATTATCTGTGATCATGGAAATGTCCACTTCCCAAACCCTAACCCTAACCCTATGTGCTGAATACAGAACTAATAAAGACAAAAAATGAAATTAAAAAAATATTAAATAAATAAATAAATAAATAAATAAATAAATAAAACAGAGCAATAAATAAATAAAAAAATATGCACTATCTGTGATCATGGAAATGTCCACTTCCCTGTTGTAGCACTATGACTTCTATTTTGTTTTGAGTCCAAAAAATAGAGGATATCGAGTTTCAGTGACAAACTCTGCTTCAGTGAAAAAATTGGACAATTTTTCAAAGTGCACACCACATGTCTTCCACTTCTCCCCACATATGCATCTGCAAACACATACATATATCCCACAACAAATAGTATATACACACACTATCATGGTAAGAAATACATTTCTAGAACCTGTTTTTTTTTTTCTTTAAAATAAGTATCAAGTATTGGAAAGAATTATATAATTTTGTGGCTTTTTATGTTAATTCAATGCAAGGATATATGGGTCCCAGGTCAATTAAACAGTACATATGTAAAGAAAAATATAAAAATGGTGCATGTATCTGGAGAGTGCTTGCAGTGGCCACAGGCCCTAGAGTGCCCATTCTTTTTGTCTCTTGTCTATCTCTCTCCGGTCAAAACTAAATGGAACTTTGAGACAGAGAGAATGAGAGAGAGGGAGAAACAAAGAGTGCGTACAAATTAGGACTTTCTGTTACTGAAAACAAGTTTCAGTCCTATGTACCTGTTTTGCATCTACCTCTACACAAGCACTGAGGAATAAAGCACCATTAACAACTGAGCCATCCCACTAGTCTCCAAATACATTATATATCCTTTTAAATATTCTTATTCTTATTCTTATTTTTCTTATTTTGTTTCTTTGAAATAGGGTCTCACTCTAAGCACAGCTGACCAGGAATTCCCAATGTAGACTCGGGGTGGACTCAAACTCACAGCAATCCTCTCACCTCTGCACCCACATCCTGGCTATAATGGCAATCATACAAACATTTAAAATATTTGTAAAATTTCATCTGTGATTTTCCTTTATCAAGAGAGTTGATAATCTTCAACACATTGAGATTGAACTAATGGCATGCACCTTTTTTCCAGCACTGCCTGAAAAGGCATATAAAGATAAGTTAGCTCTGAGTCAAATGTAGTCTCATAATATGACCAAATAAATCAGATAACCAAAAATGACTAGCATGTTTGCAGTAACCCTAGACTGTATTGTGCCCAGCAATATTGAA
Organism: Dipus sagitta; assembly: GCA_036346955.1. Classification (NCBI taxonomy): domain Eukaryota; kingdom Metazoa; phylum Chordata; class Mammalia; order Rodentia; family Dipodidae; genus Dipus; species Dipus sagitta. The sequence goes on from CM070791.1 coordinate 29,589,159, forward strand.
ACACCCAATGATATGGTGCCATTTAGGTGAAAAGAGAGTGCGGTGAAATGTAATGAATAAATGACAGTGGCTTTAAATATAAAATCCCACTGTCTCCTGTGATACACAAACAGAGTCAACTCCACATCCAGTTGCTGACTATCTGGTTTTACTTCCACAGAGGCAATGAGAACCAAAGACAGAAACATAGACCAACAATGCAAGAAAAGATATGTCCTCCCGTGAGAAAAAACATAGGTCAATATGCCCAATTTAAAAAGGACTGACAAGAAAGCATACAGGAATTGAGGTGAGCAACAGTGCTGCTTGAAGGGACATATTGAAAACCTACACGAGGCCTGGTTGGATGGTGCATGCCTTAAATACTGAGCAATCAAAAGGCAGAGAAATCAAGAACACCATGATTTTGCAACCATACTGAGACTGCATCATGAAATCCTGGACAGCCTATAAAAGAAAGAAACCCTACCTTCAAAAAATATGAAAGAGTCAGAAATAAACAATGAGAGAGAGTGTGTGTGTGTGAGGGAGACAGAGGGAGAGAGAGAGAGAGAGAGAGAGAGAGAGAGAATGATAGGGACAGGGGACATAGCTTCTCGGTTATTTAATTTCATACTATAGACAACAGACACGGGTTTGAGTTCCTAAGATCCATGTAAGTCACATGATGCACAAGGGGGAACATGTGTCTAGAGTTCATATGCAGTGGATAGAGTTCCTGGTGGGCATATTCTCTCTTCTTCTCTATCTGTCTCTTTTTCCCATAAATAAAAATAATTAAAAGTTTTTTAACAAAAGCATTAACTCACACTTACAGATATACAAAACACACTGAAGCACACTTCGTGAGCATCCTAAGAATTCAATATAAAGATAGACAAGAAACAAAGTCACCAAAGCTCATGAAAATTTTCGTAATAGATGGGAGCAAGAGAAAGGATACGATGGTAACCTTATGTGATGTGTACCTATGAATTTTCTTCTGATACAATGTAAGCAAAGAAATAAATATCGAGAACAAACAAATAAAAATATTTTGAATAACCATTGTGATTGAGGGTCAACATTTAAATAAGTTTCCTATGCCTTTGTCACCAGGTAGAAGTAAAGTATTGCTCATTTCATGTCGTGGAATACTGTCTCTCTTTCAACATTCCTGCATCCCATGTATGCACAATCCTCAAAAGTTGACTCATAATCATCATCTACGACAATGTGAAGGGAACACTCCTAGAAAAAGAACTCTAACTTTCTCTAAGGTTTTTAAAGCTCTGAATATTTTATATTAGAGAAGGGTCTCATGATCTATCAGCTCGAATTAGACTCTTAGAGTATGTCCTCCATCCACCAAATGATGTGTGCTTACATGGGCTCTGTCATTCCTAGAGAAACAGGCACTTAGTGTCCTCTTCGGTCATATTTCAGACAACCCAATTACAGTAGGCTTGCTACTTCTACATGATGGGATGGAGTATAAAATATTGATGAATTTAAGACACATGAGTCCATATAACACATAGATATACATCACGAGTCTATGTTCAGTCAAAAAATCTGATAATTTATGTGAAAAGAGCAGATTCTCTAACCTAGGGTGAGGGTGTTATGGTGTCACCCTAAGTTAGAGAATCTGCAACTTCCAGTTCAAAAGGAATGCCATGGAGGCCCAGGAAATCTCTGATAGAATCATGACGTAACTGAATCATGTGGTAACTGAAAAGAATGTGAATTTCCTGATCACAACTTCATGGGAACTGAAGACCTTACAGTTGATTTGAGACAGTGCTTATGAGTGCTCTGCTCTTTTCTAGCCAGAGGAACACACTCTGAGGCAGGAGACCCTTAGGAGACTCATAACTTCAAATAGGTAAATATGGCTCAAGAAAAGCCATATGCAAATTTCAACATTCTTCTTGCCTTGTTAGCCCAGGTAAAATTGTGAAGACTGGAAAGAAAAATTTAAGAGTCTCAGAGTCAAGAAGTCTATCCTGATGGATAGGGTCCTCGTTCAGGCACTCATGAGGCCCTTCATGACCCACGGGGGAAGTATGTGGAATGAAGCCTCAGAAAAGCAAGCTACTGGAAAATCATGCACATTAACTCTGTTCTTTCAGTGCCATTCAAAATTAGCAGTGACAATATGGTAGGTACTTGACACAAGGTCCAACATTAGCCATTTAAAGTCTTGACTGATTGCTTAACTGCCAAGCCAAAGCACCCATGTTAGATTCCCCAGGACCAACATTAGCCAGATACTAGGGAGGGCACACACGTCTGGAGATTATTTGCAGTGACAATAGCGAGAGAGAGCAAATTAGGACTTTTTTTTGCTGAAAACAATTTCCAGACATATGTACTTTCTTGCATCTACCTCTATATTTGACTGAGAAATAAAGAACCATTAACTACTGAGCCATCCCACCATCCTCCAAATACAATATATATCTTTTGAGGTATTATTATCCTACTTTTTCTTATTTTCACTATTTTTTTTTGAAGAAGGGAGTCACTCTAACCCAGGCTAGACAGGAATTCCAAAAGTAGTCTGAAGTGGCCTCAAATTCAGAGCAATCATCCTGCCCCTGCAAACATGTCCTGGTTATAATGGCAATCACCCAAACATTTAAATCTATTTGTAAATTATCATCTGTGATATTCCTGTACAAAAGAGTTGATTGTCTTAATGACATTGAGACTGATGTCATGGCAAGAGCCTTTATTCCAGCACTCCCTGAGAAAGGCATATAAGGTAAAGTTAGCTATGAGTCAATGGTAGCCTGATATTACGAACAGGTACACCAGATAACCAAAGAATGATTAGTAAGTTTGGGTAACCTTAGACTGGATAGTGCCTAGGAATTTTGAAGCACCCAATGGTATGGTGCCATTTAGGTGAGAATAGAATGGCGTGAAATGTACAGAAGAAATGACAGTGGCTTTAAGTACAAAATCCCACTGCCTCCTGAGATACACAAACCGAGTCAACTCCACACCCTGATGTTGACTGTCTGGTTTTACATGCAAAGAGGGAATGAGATCCAATGTTAGAAAACACAGACAAAGAAGAAAAGAAAATATATGAGCACCTCTTTAAATAAACGTAGGTCATTATGTCCAGTTTACAAAGGACCGACAAGAGAGCCCAGAGGAGTGCTGTTTGAAGGGTCACATTGAAAATCTACACTAGGCCTGGCTGGATGGTGCATGCCTTTAATATCCAGCACTTCAAAGGCAGAGAAATAAGGATCTCCATTATTTTTTAGCCATACTGACACTGCATCACGAATTCCTGAACAGCCTATAAAGAGGGAAATCCTACCTTCAAAAACATATGAAAAAGAGAGAAAGAAAGGAAGAATGAGAGAGAGCTACATAAGATTACAGAATATGAGAAAGAAAAAAAGAAACCACTATCTCTGATAATGGAATGTCCACTTCCCTGTTGGAGCACTGTGACTTCTATTTGGCTTTGAGTCCAAAAAATTGAGGAGATCCAGGTTCAGTGAGAAACTCTGCTTGAGGGAAATAAATTGGACAACTGTGCAAAGTGGACTCCGCATGTCTTCCACTTCTCCCCAAATATGCATCTGCAAACACATACATACAACCCACAACAAATACTATACACACACACTATCATGGCAAGAAACACATTTCCAAATCCTGTATTTTTGTCTTTAAAATTAGTATCAAATGTTGGAAAGAATCATATAGTTTTGAGGAATTTTTATGTTAACTGTATGCAAAGCTATATACGCCCGAGGTCGATTACACAGTACATATGAAAAGAAAAATAAGAAAATGGGGCATGTATCTGGAGAGTGCTTGCAGTGGCTGGAAGCCCTGGAGTGTCCATTCTTTCTATCTCTTATCTCTCTCTCTCTGCTTGTAGCTACATTAACTTTTGAGACAGAGTGAGAGAGTGAGCACATTTTGTACTGAAACAAAGTTCCAGACATATGTACCTTTTTTGCATCTACCTCTACATAGGGACTGAGGAATAAAACACCATTAACTACTGAGCCATCTCACCAGTCTCCAAATACAATATATATCTTTTTGGGTTTTATTATTACTATTATTATTATTGTTTAAATTTTTATTTATTTGAGAGTGACAGAGAAAGAGGGAAAGAGAGAGAGAGAGAGGGAGAGAGAGAATGGGTGTGCCAGGGCCTCCATCCACTGCAAACATACTCCAGATGCATGCATCCCCTTGTGCATCTGGCTAACGTAGGTCCTGGGGAATCTAGCCTCGAACTGTGGTCCTTAAGCTTCACAGGCAAGTGCTTAACCACTAAGCAATCTCTCCATCCCATTAAGCCTTATCTCCAGCCCCTGATTCTTATTTTTATTATTTTGTGCTTTTTTTTTTTTTTTGGAAGTAGGGTCTCACTCATACCCAAGCTGAAGAGGAATTCCCTATGTAGTCTCAGGGTGGTCTCAACGTCACGGAAATTCTCCTCCCTCTGAAACCACATCCTGATTATAATGGCAATCTCCCAATCATTTAAAACTACTTGAAAAATTGAAACCATTACACAAAATTTTCATTTCATCTGTGATTTTCGTAAAGACATTGAGATTGAAGTAATGGCATGCACATTTATTAACACCACTGCATGAAAGGGCATATAAAGTGAAGTTAGCTATGAGTCGAAAGTAGTCTGATATTATTAGCAAATACACCAGATAACCAAAGAATGACTAGTATGCTGGTGGTAACCCTACACTGGGTTGTGCCTAGCAATTTTGAAACACCCATTTAGGTGAGAGGAGATTGGGGTGAAATGTAAAGAAGCCATGACAGTCCCTTTAATTATAAATTCCCACTGCCTCCTATGATACACCAACAGAGTCAACTCTACATCCTGTTGTTGACTGTCTGGTTTTACATCCACACATGCAATGAAACCCAAGGCTAGAAAACGTAGACCAACAATAAAAGGAAAAATATGTGCAATCCTGTAAATAAACATAGGTCAATATGCACAATTTACAAATGAATGACAAGACAGCACTGAGGAACTGAGATGAGCAACAGTGTTGCTTGAAGGGACAGATTGAAAACCTACACTAGGCCAGGCTGTATGGTGCATGCCTTTAATACCCAGTACTGGAAAGGCAGAGAAAGCAGGTTCACCATGATTTTGCAGCCTTACTGAGATTGCATCATGAATTCAAGGACAGCCTGTGCCACAGGGAAAACCTACCTTCAAAAAATATGAAAAATAAAGACTGATAGAACGAGAGAGACAATCGTGGGGACAGAGGAAATGGCTCAGCAGTTAGTTAATTTCATAGCAAAGACAACAGACCAAGGTTCGTGTTCCTGAAACCCACATAAGCAAGATGATGCACAAGGGGGCATGTGCCTCGAGTTCATATGCAATGGGTAGAATCTCTGGCGGTCCCATTCTCTCTTTTTCACTATCTGTCTCTTTCTCCCATCAATAAAAAATTAAATCTTTTTTTTAGAAAAGCATATACTCACACCTATAGACATACAAAACTGAAGCATATTTCGTGAAGCTGCTAAGAATTCAATGTTAAAATAGACAAAAACCAAAGTCACCAAAGCTCATGAAAATTTTCGTAACTGATACTAGCAAGAGAGGGGGCACAACGGTGAACTTTTGTGATATGTACCTACAAATTTTGTTCTGATAGAATGTAAATGAACAAATAAATATCGAGAACAAACAAATAAAAAAGACTTCGAATAACCTTTGTCATTGAGGTTCAACATACAAATAAGATTCCTACTGCCTGTCTCACCAGGTAGAAGTAAAATACTACTCCTTTTATGTCGTGGAATTCTGCCTCTCTTTCAACCTTCCTGCACCGACATCTGTGCACATACCTGAAAAGTTGACTCATAATCATCATCAATGACAATGTGAAGGGAAGAGTCATGGAAAGTGAACTCAAACTTTCTCTAAGGTTTTCAAATCTCTGAATATTTCATATTTGAGGAATGGTCTCATGATCTATCCACTCACTTTGGACTACTGGTATATGACCTGCGTCCCTCTAATACTGTGTACTTACTTGGGCTCTGACATTACTTGAGAAACAGGTACTTAGTGTCTTGTTCGCTCACATTTCAGACATCCTTATTAATATAGGCTTGCTACTTCTTTGTGATGGGATGAAGTCTAATATATTGATGAATTTAAAGAAATATGATTCCATATACCAGATGGATATATATCAGCAGTCTATATTCAGTCAATAAATCAGATAATTCATATGAAAAGAGCAGATTGTCTAACCTAGGGGGAGAACATTAAGCTATCACCCTAGGTTAGAGAATCTGCAACTTCCAGGTCAAAGTGAATGCCATGAAGGGCCAGGGAATCTGTGTGTGATAGAATCATGAGAAAGAACACGGAAATGTCCACTTCCCTGTTGGAGCACTGTTACCTCTGTTTTTCTTTGAGTCCAAAAAATAGAGGAGATCCAGATTCAGTGAGAAACTCTGCTTCAGGGAAATAAATTGGACTATTGAGCAAAGTGGAATCCGTGTGTCTTTCACTTCTTCCCACATATGCGTCTGCAAACACATACAAACAACCCACAACAAACACTATATACACACACTATCATGGGAAGAAATACATTTCCAAATCCTGGTTTGTTTTTTTGAAATTAGTATCAAATGTTGGAAAGAATTATATAATTTTGAGGCGTGTTGTGTTACCTGAATGCAAAGCTATATATGTCCCAGGTCAATTAACAAGGACACATGTAAAGAAACATATGAAAATGGTGCATGTACTTGGAGAGTGCTTTCAGTGGCTAGAGGCCCTGGAGTGTCCACTCTTTCAGTCTCTTATCTCTCTCTCTTTCTCTCTCTCTCCTTGTACTTAAATTAACTTTTGAGACAAACAGAGAGAGAGAGAGCAAACTAGGAACTGAGATTAGTAACAGCATTGATTGAAGGGACAGATTGAAAATGTACACTAGCCCGGGCTGGATGGTGCATGCCTTTAATACCCAGCACTCTAAAGGCACAAAAAGCATGTTCACCATCATTTTTCAGCCTTACTGAGACTACATCATGGATTCCAGTAGAGCCTGTACAAGAGGGAAACCCTACCTTCAAAAATATATGAAGAAAAAATTTGAAATTACGAGGCAGAGAGAGAATGAATGATGGGGACAAAGGAAATGGCTCGGCAGTTACTCAAATTGCAGCAAACACAACAGACGTAGGTTCGATTTCACAGGATCCACATAAGCCAGATGATGCACAAGGAGGCACGTGTCTGGAGTTCGCATACACTGGACAGAGTCCCTGGCAGGCCTATTCTCTCTTTTTCTCTATCTCTCTCTTTCTCCCAGAAATAAATACAATGACATTTTTTTTTAGAAAAGCATAAAGTCTTACCTATAGGTATACAAAACTCACTGAAGCACATTGTTAAAGCTGCTGAGAAGTAAATATTATAATAGATTAAAAACAAAGTCACCAAAGCTCATGAAAATTATTGCAGCAGATCCTGGCAAGCGAGATGGGCATGATGGTGACCTTTTGTGATGCGTACTTACACATTTTCTCTGATAGAAAGTAAACGAGAAAATAAATGTTGAGAACAAGCAAATAAAGAAGATATCGCTTAATTGATTTGTCTGACATGCAACAGCACCCAGGTTAGATTAACCAGGACCCACATTAACCAATGATCAATAGGGCACACATGTCTGGAGATTGTCTGCAGAGGCTCTAGGATCTGGGGTGCCCATTCTCTCTTTCTCCCTTTTTTTGTCAATTAAATAAACAACTAAATATACAATATTTTTTTAAAGTAAAAAATTATCCAGCCCAGTGGTACTAGAAAGAACCTTTAAACCCAGCACTCTGTAGCAGATGTAGAAGGATCTCTGTGAGTACGAGGCTAACCTCGGACTACAGTGAGACCCTACCTTGAAAAGAAAAGCAAAAGTAATAATAACATAAAATGTAAAATTTCAGGCCTAATACTCTGAGCTAAATAAAATTAAAGAAAATGACAAAGGAAAAAAAAAGCACTATATTTGGTCATGGAAATGTCCACTTTCCAACTGGAGCACTATGACTTCTATTTTGATTTGCATCCAAAAAGAAAAAAATAGAGGCGATCCAGAATCAGTGACAAACTCTGCTTCAGGGAAATAAATTGGACAACTAAGCAACATGGACACCGCATGCCTTCTACTACTCCCCACATAAACAACTGCAATCACAAACATACAACACACAAAAAACACTATAGAAACACACTATCATGGTAAGAAATATATTTCCCACATTGTTTTTTCTCTTTAAAAGAAGTATCAAATGTTGGAAAGAATTGTATAATTTTGTGCATATTTTGTTAATTGAATGCAACACTATATATGTTCCAGGTCGATTAAACAGTGCACATGTAAAGAAAAAAGTAAAAATGGTGCATATATCTGGAGATTGCTTGCAGTGTCTAAAGTCCCTGGAGGGCCAATTCTTTCTGTCTCTTCTCTTTCGCTCTCTCTCTCTGCTTGTAACTAACTTACTTCTGAGACAGACAGAGATAGAGAGAGAATTAAGACTTTTTCCTTCTGAAAACAAGTTCCAGACATATGAACCTTTTTTTTTTTTTTTTTTGTGCATCTACCTCTACGTGGCAACAGAGAAATAAAGCACTATTAACTACTGAGCCATCTCAACAGTCTCCAAATTTATGAAGGACCAACAAGACAGCACAGAGGAATAGAGATGAGCACCAGTGCTACTTGACGCTACAGTTTGAAAACCTACAGTAGGTCAGGCTGGACAGTGCATGCCTTTAATATCCAGCACTCGAATGGGAGAGAAAGCAGGATCACCATGATTTTCCAACCATACTGAGACTGCATCATGAGTACCTTTACAGCATGTACAAGAGGGAAACTCTACCTTCAAAAAAAATGAAAAAGAAAGAAAGACAGACATGGAGAGAAAGACAGAGAGAGACACAGAGAGAGAGAGAGTGAATGATTGGGACAGAGGAAATGGCTTAGTGGTTATTTAATTTCACAGCAAAGACAACAGAACCGTATTCGAGTTCCCAGGACACACGTAAGTAAGATGATGCACAAGGGGGCCCAGGTGTCTGGAGTTCATATACAAGGATAGAGACCCTGGCAGGCTTAATGTCCCTTTTTCTCTAATTGTCGCTTTCTCCTATAACTAAAAAAAATTAAATATTTTTTCAAAACCGTATACTCACACTTACAGATATACAAAACTCACTGAAGCATATTTCTTGAACAGGCAAAGAACTAAATATTAAAATAGACAAAAAACAAAGTCACCAAAGCTCGTGAAAATTTTTGTAACAGATGGTAGCAAGACAGAGGGGCACGACGGTAACCTTATGTGATGCTTATTTACAACTTTTGTTGTCATAGAAAGAAAATGAAGAAATAAATACCCTGAACAAAAAAATAAAGAAGATACAGAATTACCTTTATGACAGAGGTTCAACATACAAATACGATTTCTACTGCCTGTGTCACCAGGTAGAAGTAAAATACTGCTCCTTAATGTCGTGGAATGCTGCCTGTCTTTCAATGTTCCTGCACAGATATCTGTGCACATTCCTGAAAACTTGACTCATAATCATAAACAATGAAAAGGTGAAGGGAACAGTCTTGAAAGTGAACTCCAAATTTCTCTTAATTTTTTAAAGCTCTGAACATTTATATTTGAGGAAGGGTCTCATGATCTATCAGATCGATTTGCACTCTTGGAGTACGTCCTCCGTCTGCCTAATAATGTGTGCTTACCTGGGATCTGTCATTCCTAGAGAAACAGGCACTTAGTGTCCTATTCGCTCATATTTCAGACATCCCAATTACAGTAGGCTTACTATTTTGTCGTGATGGGACGCTGTCTAAAATATTGATGAATTTAAAGAAAAATGATTCCATATAGCACATGGATATACATCAGCAGTCTTTGTTCAGTCAACAAATCTGACTATTTCTCTTGAAGAGACCAGATTTTGTAACCTAGGGTGAGAGATTTAGGCTAACACCCTAGGTTAGAGAATCTGCAACTTCCAGGTCAAAGTGAATGCCATGAGACTTCAGGGAACCTGTGTCTGATAGAACCATGAGGGACCTGAAAAGCATGTGAAATGCCTGATCACAACTTCATGGGAACTGAAGACTTACAGAGGACTTGAGAGAGTGCATTTGAGAGCTTAACTCCATTGTAGCCAGAGAAACACACTCTGCTTGAGGTAATAGACCCTTAGGAGACTCATAACTTCAAATCAGAAAATATGACTCAATAAAACCCACATGCAAGTTTCAACATTTTTTGCCTTGTAAGCCCAGGTAAAACTGTGATGACTGTAGAGAAAAAAATTAAGAAACTCAGAGTCAAGAAGTCCATCCTGACGGATGGGGTCCTCTTTCAGGAACACATGAGACCCTTCATGACTCACAGGGGATTCAGGTGGAATGAAGAACCACAAACGTATGCTACTGAAAATTATCCTCATTCCTTCTGTTCATTCAGTATCATTCACAATTAGCAATGACAATACAGTAAGTCCTTCATACAAGGTCCACAATTAACCATTAAAGAATTGAGTGATTTCTTACTGCTTAAGGGATTTGCCTGTCAAGCCAAAGCACCCAGGTTAGATTCCCCAGGACCCACGTTAGGCAGATGCTCAAGAGGACACACCAGTCTGGAGATTGTCTGCAGTGGCTGTAGCCTCTGGTTTGCCCATTCTCTCTCTCTCTCCCTTTTTCTCACTATTTCTACATTCTGCTCCTACTTTGTGTTTTGTTGTTTGCTTCCATTTGGTTTTGGTTTTTTGAGGTACGGTCTCACTCTCGTCCAGGATGACCTAGAAATCTTTATGTAGAGTCAGGGAAGACCTGAACTCACAATTCAAGAGCTGGAATTAAAAGCATGGGACAGCAAGCCTGGCTTTTTTTGTTTGCTTGTTTCTTTGTTTGTTTTCGAATTTTGACTTGGGATTAGGGCAGAACTTAAAGTAAATTCAGAGATGGCCCTATCCATAATTCTTTTAATATAAAATGCTGTTTGCTTGATACTCAGCAAATGTTTGGTCAGTACAATTATTTTTTAAAAATATTTGAATAATTCATTTATCAGTGAGACTGAAGAAATAGAGAGATTGTGTCACACCATGGCCTCCAGTAACTACAGAGGAAAGAGAGATGCATGTGCCACCTTGTGCATATGGCCTCAAATCTATTTCACATGCCTTTAGTGATGCATGCATCTGGACTTCCTCTGCAGTAGCTGGATGCCCTGGCACCCAGATACTATATCTATATATCTGCCTTTTTCTCTCTGCATGTGTAGGACACTCTCAAATAAGTGAATAAAAATCAACAAAAAAAAATTTTTTAAGTCCACCACCAAACCAGGATTTTTTCCCCTTCTATTATATTGGTCTTGTGTAATTCACTTCATAGATTCAGGGTGGCCACGAACACATGACAGTCCTCCTACCCTTGCCTCCCTCTCAACTTTTCTCTCTCTTGCTCTCTCCCTATCTATCTTTGATGTGCTTTCAAGTAAATGCATTTTTCTTTTTGAGAGAGAGAGATAGTGAGAATTGGCGCACTAGGGCCTTAGTCACAAAAATCAATATTTCACCCTCGCGACACCTCGTGGGCAGGTGTGACCTTGCACTTGCCACACCATTCTGTGTCTGGCTTACATGGGATCTGCAGAGTTGAACATGGGCAAGTAGTGTTCTCAGGTAAGCACCTTATCCACTAAGGAATCTCTCCAACCCTCATATGAATCTTGCTTCAAAATGGAAAATCCTGAACTTAGAGAAAAAGTATATTTTACCATGGAATATGGAAAAATGATTTCACCTCTGGACAAGGACTCTATACCTGTTATTACTGGACAATCAGGTGAACTCCCTTTGATGCTCGACAGTGGAATGTGGCCTCTGTCTGCTATGGGGCATTGCCACGAAAACAAATTACCCTAGTCAGCAGCTTATCCACTACAAAGACATTACCATGAAAGTGTAAACGTTGGCAATGCCAAGTGGCACAAAACCAGTGCCACCAAGGTGTGGGGAGGGCTAGATTCCTTCTGGAAATAAAGAAGGGAAGAAAGGCACTGTGGTGCATGTTTTTCACCCAGAACTCAGGAGGGAGACATGGCAGGATCACAGTGATTTCAAGGACACATAATAAACTCCAGGTCAGACTTTGACAGAGTAAGACTCTACCTTTAAAAACCAATAAATAAATAAATAAATAAATGCAAATTAGTTAAAAGTCAAAAATAAAAACATGAGGATGCATCCTTGAGTTTTAAAGGAAACGTGTGTGTGTGTGTGTGCTCACAAGCACAGACAACCTGAAAGAATTTGGATCAGGAAACTGCCTGGGCTTATGTAGGGTGGAACATTCATGACTCAATTCCACATATCTCTTGAAAGAAAAAAAATTACACTGTATTCAACTTTGATCGTTTAGTTATTATTTTCAGAGAGAGAGAGGTAAAGAATGAAATAGACAGATAGAAAATGGGTGCAGCACGGCATCCTGCCATTTATAAAATATTTTTTGTTCATTTTTTCATTATAAAGGGTGTTTATTGGATGGCTTTATGTATATGATACAGGCTGGGCAGTCCAACAATAGCAGTCTGCAGGATGCAGAGTTGGAAAACCCCAGAGCTAGTCAGTCCACTAAGCTGGATGGCTCAGCAGTCCCGATCTGGCACTGAAGGCTGGAGGCTGTCTGGAGAGTTGCTGCTCTTCAGTCCACATTGGGAGGCTGAAGAGAAGCTGGGCTCCAATGTCCGCGAAATATTGGAGCAGCAGGGTAGATGCGCACACCAGGGTGTGACACAGGCAGCCAGTCAAAATGTGTGTGTCTGTGTGTTCAAAATCCCAGACAACCTGAAAGAATCTAGATCAGGAAACTGCATTGGCTTATGTAGGGTAGAACATTTATGACCAAATTCCACATATCTCTTGAAAGGAAAAAATTTAAACTGTATTCAACTTTGATCTTTTAGTTATTATTTTCAGAGAGAGCAGAGATAAAGAATGAAACAGACAGATAGAAAATGGGTGCAGCAGGGCATCCTGCCTTTTATAATTTTATTTTGTTCATTTTTATGTATTTATTTGAGAGCAAGAGACAGAGAGGGAAAGAGGCAGAGAGAGAAGGAGAGAGAGAGACAATGGGTGCACCAGGGCCTCCAGCCACTGCAAACAAACTCCAGATGCGTGCACCACCTTGTGAATCTGGCTAACGTGGGTCCTGGGGAATCCAACCATGAACTGGGGTACTTCAGCTTCACAGGCAAGTGCTGAACTGATAACCCATCTCTCCAGTCCAACATCCTGCCTTTTTAAACAACTCCAGTTGTCCATGCTACTTTGTGCATCTGCCTGTATGTGGTTTCTGTGGTATTGGTCCCAGATCATCAGGCTCTGTAAACAAGTACCTTTAAATGCTGAGCATTACAATTAATGATACAATTTGGAGGCTTTTTCATGTTAATTGAATGCAAAGATATATAGGTCCCATGTCAATTAAACAGTACATATGTAAAAAAAAAAAAAGTACACAAAAATGGTGCATGTATCTGGAGAGTGCTTGCAGTGGCCACAGGCCCTGGAGTGCCCATTCATTTCTTTTCTTGTCTCTCTCTCTCTCTCTCTCTCTCTGCTCATAACTAAATTAACATTTTAGACAAAGAGAGAGGGGGAGAGCACAAATTAGGACTTTCTTTACTGAAAACAAGTTTCACACATATGTACCTGTTTTGCATCTACCTCTACACAGGGACTAAGGAATAAAGCACCATTAACTACTGAGCCATCTCACCAGTCTCCAACACAATATATATCTTTGTAAGTCTTCTCATTATTCTTATTCTTATTTTTATTATTTTGTTTCTTGGTCATAGAGTCTCAAACTAACCACGGCTGACCAGGAATTCCCAATGTAGTCTCAGGGTGGCCTCAAACTCACAGAAATACTCTTACCTCTGCACCCACATCCTGGTTATAATGGCAATCACACAAATATTTTAAAGTATTTGTAAAATTCCATCTACGATTATCCTTTATGAAGAGAGTTGATTATCTGAAATACATTGAGATTGAAGTAATGGCATGCACCTTTATTCCAGCACTGCCTGAAAAGGCATATAAAGTTAAGTAAGCTATGAGTCAAATTTAGTCTGATAACATGAACAAATAAATCAGATAACCAAAAATGACTACCATGTTTGCACTAACCCTAGACTGTATTGTGCCTAGCAATTTTGAAACACCCAATGATATCCTGCCATTTAGGTGAAAAAAGAATGCAGTGAAATGTACTGAAAAAAAAATGACAGTGGCTTTAAATATAAAATCCCACTCACTGCCTCCTGTGATACACAAACAGTGTCAACTCCACATCCTGTTGCTGACTATCTGGTTTTACTTCCACAGAGGCAATGAGAACCATTTTTTAAAAGTCCACCACCAAACCAGGAATTTTTCCCTTCTATTATATTGGTCTTTTGTAATTCACTTCATAGATACAGGGTGGCCACGAACACATGACAATCTTCCCACCCTTGCCTCCCTCTCAACTTCTCTCTGTCTTGCTCTCTCCCTCTTTTTTGTGGTCTCTTGCTTTCTGTCTCTCTCCCTAACTATCTTTGATGTCCTTTCAAGTAAATGGTTTTTTTTTTATTTTTTCAGAGAGAGATATAGTGACAATTGGCGCACTAGGGCCTCAGTCACCAAAATCAAAATTTGCACCCTTGCGACACCTTGTGGGCAGGTGTGACCTTGCACTTGCCACACTGTTCTGTGTTTGGCTTACGTGGAATCTGCAGAGTGGAACATGGGCCCCAAGTGTTCGCAGGTAAGCCCCTTAGCCACTAAGCAATCTCTCCAAAACTCATATGAATCTTGCTTCATAATGAGAAACCCTGAACATAGAGAGCCACTATATTTTACCATGGAATATGGAGAACTGATTTCACCCCTGGACAAGGACTCTATACCTATTACTACTGGACAATCAGGTGACCTCCCCTTTGATGCTCCACAGTGGGATGTGGCCTCTGTCTGCTATGGGGCATTGATTCTCCATTGCCACAAAAACAAATTACCCTAGTCAGTGGCTGATCCACTACAAAGACATTGTCATGAAAGTCTAAACGTTGGCAATGCCAAGTGGCACAAAAACAGTGACATCAAGGTGTGGGAAGGGCTGGATTCCTTCTGGAAATCAAGAAGAGAAGCCAGGCACTGTGGTGCATGTTTTTCACCCAGCACTCAGGAAGGAGACATGGCAGGATCACAGTGAGTTCAAGGACACATAATAAACCCCAGGTCAGACCTTGACAGAGTAACACTATACCTTGGAAAACCAATAAATAAATAAATAAATAAATGCAAATTTCTTAAAAGTAAAAAATAAAAACATGAGAATGTATCATTGAGTTTTAAAGGAAATGTGTGTGTGTGTGTTCACAAGCATAGGAAACCTGAAGGAATCTAGATCAGGAAACTGCCTTGGCTTATGTAGAGTAGAACATTTATGATCCAATTCCACATATCTCATGAAAGATAAAAATTTTAAACTGTATTCAACTTTGATCTTTTAGTTATTATTTTCAGAGAGAGAGAGAGAGATAAAAAATGAAACAGACAGTTAGAAAATGGGTGCAGCAGTGCATCCTGCCTTTTGAAAGGTTTTTTTTGTTCCTTTTTATGTATTTATTTGAGAGCAAGAGACAGAAAGGGAAAGAGGCAGAGAAGGGGGAGAGACACAGAGAGAGAATGGGTGCACCAGAGACTCCAGCTTCTGCATGCCAGCTCCAGATATATGTGCCCTCTTGTGAATCTGGCTAACGTGGGTCCTGGGGAATCCACCCTCAAACTGGGATCCTTCGGCTTCACAGGCAAGTGCTTAACTGCTAAGCCATCTCTCCAGTCCAACATCCTGCCTTTTTAAACAAACTCCACTTGTCCATGCTACTTTGTGCATCTGCCTGTATGTAGATTCTGTGGAATTGGTCCCAGATCATCAGGCTTGGTAAACAAGGGCTTTTAACTGCTGAGCATTATCTCCAACCCTATGTATTTTTTTCTTTATTTAACCAAGTCTTCATGCTTCCCAGGCTGGCCTACAACTAGTGCTCCTCCTGCTTTCTTGGTAGGGAGGACTACAAATATGCACTGCCACACCCATTCTCTAGCAAACAGTTTCACCAGCTGTGTCTTCCACATGATCCTTTCTTCTTGACTTCCACAAGGGCAAAGGACAAAAGACTCTTACAGGGATTGGAGTGGTGGCACAATAGCAAAGACACTTGCCTACAAAGCCTAACAATCCATGTTTCAACTGCACAATGGGCCAAGCCTAGTAGGACAGCCCAGTAATCTCTGAGCCAGAATCTTGAAGGAAGGAAGACTGCAAGTTCAAGGTTTAGAGGAACCAGAGAAAGATTTCAAACTAATCCTGGAACAACTTAGACTATTATAAAATGATGAGTGATAATGGACTGGTGACATAGGCCCTTGCATACGTTCAATCCACAATGATAGCCAGGCCTCATGGCACAAGCCTTTAATCCCAAAACTTGAGAGGATGAGGTTCGAGGGTCGCAGTGAGTTCAAAGTCACTTTAAAACTATGCAGTGAATTCCATGTCACCCTTGACTAAAGTGAAAACTTACCTTGAAAAACCAAATCAATAAATAAATCCACTTACTTCCTAGTAGATGGCAGCAGAGGGGTTTGTTATAACAAAACTAGTACATATTACATTTTTCAGACTTAGCCAGATGGGTCAGGACTTAAGGTGTTTGCCTGCAAAACAAAAGGACCCAGGATCAATTCCCCAGTAGCTACATATGCCAGATGCACAAGGTGGCTCATGTTTCTGTAGTTCATCTGCAGTGGACACAGGCCCTGGCTCACCCATTTTCATATTCTCTTTCTCTAATAAATAAATAAAAATTGTAAAGATTTATCACAATGTGAAGCAAAATCTCTAAGAATTTGAATGAGACTTCCACAAACACAAGGTGATGGGAAAACCAATCCAGCAGGTGTAAGCAGATGTGATAACCAAGCATTCCACTTAAACATGGGTCCTACAATGTGATAAATCAAATCCTGAGACAAACAGCTACCAACAGTCAAAGAAAAACATCTTGAGAATGGTAGAGATGTTGACTAACATGTGTAAGACCCTCAGTGTGATTCCCAGCACAAAAATTAAGAAAGGAAGAAAGAAAGAAAAGAAAAGAAAAGAAAAGAAAAGAAAAGAAAAGAAAGGAGAGGAAAAGAAAGGAAATGAAAAGAAGAGAAAATATAGGACTGTAGTGATGGCTCATGCCTTTATTCCCGTCACTCAGGAGGCATAGGTATGAGAATTCCCATGATTTGAAGGCCACCTTGAGAGTAAATAGTGAGTTTCAGCTGAGGCTGGGATAAAGTTGGACCCTAATTCCAAACCCCTCTCTCATAAAAAAAATAAAGAGAAAAAGAAAATGAAACATAGGAAACACCCACATAATGTGCTACCACAGAAAAGTGGAAAGTTCTGACAACGTTTTTCCTCAGAGCTTCATTTTAGAACTTCAGATCCCATCCCTTTAGATTTAAATAACCTCTGCACTACGCCAAAACATATATCACACATAAAGCAATGAGGAGTTATGATATGACTTTAATATCTAAAATACTTGGTAAATTGTAATACTTTTATGGTTCAAACTTCAATAATGTTAAGAGAACCTTATAATTATCATGACAATCAAATGCCTTGCAAGGAATCAGGAAAAATAACAAAACAAAACCAGGACAACAAAGAAAATATACCTGGCTAGGCATGGTGGCACACACCTTTAATCCAAGCACCTGAGAGGCATAGGTTCAAGGATTACCATGAGTAGAAGCCCACTCGATGGGAGAGAATATTTGTCCCACGACTAACCACAGACCATTTAATGATGATTTATTCAGTCCAGACCCCCAAAGCCTTACATCGAACAAAGTTGTTAGGCTGGACATGGTAGCATGCACCATGTGGGAGGTAGAGGTAGGAGAATCACCATAAATTGGAGGCCACACTGAGAATAAATAGTGAATTGCAGGACAGCCTTTGCAAAAGTGAGACCCTACCTCAACAAAAAGCGAGAAGGTCTGGAGAGATGGCTTAGCAATTAAGGCTCCTGCCGGTAAAGACAAAGGCCCTAGGTTGCTGTAATGCAGGCTCCATGTAAGTCAGATGTAGAAGGTACTGCATGCATCTGTAGTTCATTTGCAGTTGCTGGAAGCCCTGGTGTGCCTATCCTCTCTCTGTCTCTATGTACCTAACTCTCAAATAATTTTCAGTGTGTGTGTATGTGTGTGTATTTACTAAAAAAAAAATCAGGAAGATTAACTGGGTGTGAGAAAGAGTTCTGGCTATGCAAGCACTAGTAACCAAGTCCCATCCCAGCACTAAGGTGAAAATCAGGTCATGGCAACACAAGGTGGGCATCGTGGCACATGCCTTTAATCTCACCTCTCCGGAGGCAGTGGTAGGAAGATCTCTTTGAGTTCAAGGGCACCCTGAGTCTATATATTAAATTCCAAATGATTCTGGGCTAGGGAGCAAGCATACATAACAAACACAAGAACAACAACAACAAGAAAAAGATAAGGTGAACAGGTTGGCACAATGGCTCAGTGATTAAGGTGATTCCTTCCAAAGACTAAGGGGCTGGGTTCAGTTCGCTAGCACAAGCAGGGCATGGTGGTGTACACCTTTAATCCAAGAACTCAGGAGGCAGGGGAAGGAGGATCATCAGTTGAGTCCACCCTGAGTCTACATAGTAAATTCCAGGACAGCCTGAGCTAAGCTGAAACCCTACATCAAAAACCAATAATAGAGAGAGAGAGAGAGAGAGAGATGCCCAACGATGTGCACACAGCTGGTATCCACTGGCAGTGGCAAGACACAATGGCCCATCCATATTTTCTCTCTCTCTCTCTCTCTCTCTCTCTCTGCAGACACATAAATATATAAAATATTTACATAGAAAGGGTAAGGATGAGGGCAGGAGACATGTCTTAGTGCATAAGGCACTGCCTATGAAGCCTAAAGAGACATGATAGACAACCCAGAAACTGCATATTCCAGAAGGACAAGGACACATGGTCAACTTCACACATGCACTCAAGGTGGTTCACACGTATGGAGTTCCATTACACTGCCTTGAGGCCCTAGCATGCCATTTCATCCTCTCTCTCTCTCTCTTTCCACCCCCACCCTCTCTCACTCTCTAACACAGAGACAATAAAAACTTAATAAAAGGCCAGTCTAACGAGTTTTCCACAAAAAAAGAATAATATGATATGCAATTTTTGCATGTCTATTGTGTGGTGTGCATGTGCATGCATTTCTGTGGCTGTGAGTGTGTGTGTGTGAGCACACATGGGATCGTGCACACAACACCTTACTTAAATATAAACAATATATCCTCATGATAACCTTCTCACAAAACCACCAAAAGTTGTAACACAAAGTGGTGCATGTACACTGAAACACACACACACTTATGTACTCTCTTTTCTATTACTCTTTACCCCTCTCTCTCTCTCTCTTTCTCTCTCTCTCTCTCCCTCTTATGCACACACACACACACACACACACACACACACACACAAACACACATAGTGGATCTGGAGAGGTTAGCTGGAAGGCACTCTTGGCTGTAGGGTATTGTTGGAGGGCAAGTGAAGCTCTCAATTTTATTGTTTGAAACATTCCATTTCAATGCTGACCTTTTCCCTTCCAAACCAATCACTGTGGTTTGAATGTGAAACATCCCTTCAGAGACCCATGGGTTTCAGCACTTAATCCCAAGCTGGTGGTACTGTTTGGGGGATTGTGGAATCTTTGGGGGTAGAGGAAGTGGGTCATTAGGTGTGAGCCTTGAGGTCTGTGGCCTGTTTCCACTCCCTGACTGAGATGCGATGTGAGCTGCTAGCTAATGCACCTGCAGTGATACCTTCCCTGACATGATGTGCCATGTGCCTTCAAACTACAAGATGGAATAAACCGTTCCTCCATTACATATTTTTGAATGAATTCTTTCATTTACTTACTTATTTATTTGAGAGGGAGAGAGACAGAGACAGATAATAAATATGGATATACCAGTGCATACAGCACTGCAAACGAACTCCAGGCTCAAGCACCATCCTGTGCATCTGGTGTACGTGAGTACAGAAGAATTGAACCTGTGTCCTTGTCTTTTTTAGGCAAGCGCCTTCACCACTAAGACATCTCTTCGGCCTTTAGGTTGCATCCTGACAGTTATTTAGTCACAGAAAGAGCAACTCACACCTCTCCATGCAGGCCTCAATAATCTTATTCCCTGTCCTTTGCCTATGATGACAAACTAGACAGAAATACCTTAAACTGGAACGATGGGGGTTGGAGGATGGCTTAAGCATTAGGGGATTTTCCTGCAAAGCCAAACAACCCAGGATTATTTCCTGAGAACCCATGTTAGCCAGATGCACAAGGGGATGCAAGTCTCATGAGTTCCTTGGCAAATCCTGGAGGCAGTGGCATGTCCATTCTCTGTCTCCTTTTCTCTGTCTCTCTGTCTATCTCTCACTCTGTAAAGTACATACAGGAACAAGGGAGCCCCAAGCCAGATTATGTTGTCCTACAACTGAGAGCAAATCTCCAGCCTCTTTCTTGAATGCCGCATTGAAAAGGGCATGTCACCATCCCCATTGGTGAACACTGAAAACAATGTATCGGGCTGGAGAGATGGCTGAGATGTTAACATCCTTGCCTAGGAAGCCTAAAGTCCCATAATTATTTCCTCACTGAGTGGCAGAGATAAGAGAATCACAGTACCTCAATAAAGGAAAGCATCAGTCTCCAGGTAATGATCCCGTGTCAAGGATATATGTAGCTGAGTAATAGTTAAGGAATTTGAAGTTCCCCGGTTTGTTCTGTACAGATGTATGATGTGCACCCTGTCTGAAAACACACAACAAAACCACTCCAAGGTGAAACAACAATGGTACTGTTATGATTTCCAATCCACTTACAAAATGACCTCTGATCTTTTTGTTTGTTTGTTTGTTTTGGTTTTGGTTTTTCAAGGTACAGTCTCACTCTAGCTCAGGATGAACTGGAATTCCCAATGTAGTCTATGGCTGGCCTAGTACTCACAGTGATCTTCCTAGCTCTCCCTCCTGAGTGATGGGATTAAAGGCTGCACCACATCTGCTGGCTCTGACCTCTGATCTGTAAAGGTACCGAGAAATAATATGGCAATGGATCCCAAATTGTGAAAGAGTAAGGCCATCTTAACCACTACTGACATAATGCCTTAGCCTTGATCTGATAGGATTTTAAATGAATTTTGAAAAACTGTATTGACAATGAAATGCATGTGAAATCTCAGATGCCAAACTAGGAAGTTTGACTGCTCAAGTTTTAGGGATACTGGTAGAAAATATAAGGTTCCCAGATCAGTTTGATATGTTCATAATGCTATTAGTTAAAATATTGGTGCAGGGCCCAGTTACTTCAAGACTGCAAATCTCCAGTACTATTGTACAGTCAGGTGGTCTGTCCATTGCTGCTTCACAGTGGGATGCAGGCCATGACTGCTATAGGACATTGATTCCCCATTGCTGCTATATTATACTACAGCAGTCATTGGCTTAAGCCCTACAAAGTAACTACCATGAAATTTTAAACATGGGCAAAACAATGTCGCCCCAAAGCACTGACATCAAGGTTTGGGCAGGGATGAATTACTTCAGGAAAGTCAGGAGGAGAAGCCAGGCAGGATGCTGCACACTTTTCATCCCAGCACTCTGGAGACAATGATAGGGGGATCATAATCACTTCAAGGATACCCTGAGACTACATAGTGAATTGTAGCATAGCCTCTGCTAGAGGGATATCCTACCTTCAAAATATAAATAAATAAATAAATAAATAAATAAATAAAACATTTTTTGCACTTCAAAGTATAGAGGAGGATGTTTCCTTGACTTTCAAAGGAAATGTGTGTATATTTATGTTTGTTTGTGTGTGTCTATATGTGTTCACATGCACACACAACCTGTCTTAGTTAATGTAAGCGATTACATTTAGATTTCAATTCTCCTTAACTCTTGAAAGAGAAAAATTTAAACTGTACTCAACCTTGATTTATTATTTTATATTTGAGAGACAGAGAGACAGCAGAAGCAGAGAGAGAAAAATGAAACAATGGTTGCACGAGGTACCCCAGGAAATGTAAACACTCTCCAGGTATATGTGCAAATTTGTGGGTCTGGCTTTATGTGCATACTGAAGAGTTCACTCCTTCTCTTTCTTTCCCTTTTCCTCTCTCTCTCTGTCTCCCTCTCTCTCTCTTCCTCCCTCTCCCTCTCCTTGTCTCTGTCTAACATAAATCATCCAAAAGGAACTAGTAATGGGCATCTGGACAGATAGCTGGGCAGTGAAGGTGCTTGCCAGTGAAACCGAAATTCCACTGGTTTGATTTGCCAGTTCCCAGGAAAAGTCACATGCACTTGGTGACACGTGTGGTTGGAGTTTGTTTGCACTGGCTGGGGACCTGGATTGCCCATTCTCTTTCTCTTCTCTCTCTCAAATAGGTATATAATGTGCACATGGACATCAGTTCAGAAGCCCAAAAACCACACCCAAAGCAAAATCTCTGGAATACCTCTTGGAATCCCAGTGTGCCTATGAGAAAATAGGAGACGAAGACAGGAGGATGTCAGAAGTCCCACAGCATGGTACATAAGACACTGTCTCAAGGTATAAGGAGAGGACAGACACCCAAAGTTGCCTTCATGCCTCCACACATGCTCTGTGGTGCATGTACACCAACAGACTTGTGTGTATGTGTTTGTGTGTCTGTGTGTGTGTGTGTCTGTGTCAGAAAGGAAGACCTAACAATAAGTTGATAGAAACTAATCAGATAATATAAAGTATGTACAAACACTTCACTAACAAAGTTTTTAAACACCTATTTTAAGGAAATTCAATAAGCTTTAAGAAAACATGGAGAAATTAAGGAATATTCTAAGAGAAAAACTGATTTGAGAGGTATAATTAATAATTAACTGTTTCCAGGTGTAGTCTCACTCTAGGCGTGGAACTCACTATCTAGTCCCAGGCTGACCATGGACTCAGGGATCCTCTTGCTTCTGCCTACCAAGTGCTGGGATTAAAGACATGTGTCTTTACACCTGGCAATTTCTTAAAAAAAATTACCCTTTCACTTATTTGCAAGCAGACAGAGAAAGAATAGAGACAGAGAGAGGAAGAAAGTGTATAAGAATGGATCAGCAGGACCTCTAGTCAATGAAAACAAATGCCAGATTCATGCAGCCTGTTCATCTAGCTTTACATAGGGACTGAAAGGTAGAATATTTAGAACTTTTTTGTTTTTTGAGCTACGGACTCACTGTAGTCCATTCTGACCTGGAACTCACTAAGTAGTCTCAGGGTGGCTTTGAACTCACGGTGATCACCGTACGTCTGTCACCCGAGGTCTGGGATTAACGGCATGCATCACTGTAGCAGACAGATTCAGGTTCACTGAGACGAACTTCCAGACCAGGCACAGTTATGGAGGAAGGGATTTATTGAAGCTTACAGATCCAGGGGAAGTTCCATAAAGGCAGAAAAAGCTGGCCTGCCTTCACAGGCCCAAGCAGAGAGAGAGAGAAGCACAAGCCTAAAGGTCAACAGCCGGAGCACACTTCAGGAACTCCAGCTAGGCACACTTTCCATATCTTAGATTAAAATATGAAACCCACAACCACACCTTAAGATCCACCCACTGACATTGCCTCCAGCCAGGTGGGTGCAGATGCAAACTACAAATAAATACCTGAATATATTGGGGGCCATCTATTTAAACCACCACAGTCACCATGCCAGGCAATACTTCATATTATGAAAATTTTTATTTTTATTTGTTTTGTAGGAAAACAGAGGGAGAGAGTGTGTGACTGAGTTGGAGGGAGAGAGAGTATTCATTAACCTCATCCGAGGTTAGAGAATCAGCAAATTCCAGGTCAAAGTGAATGACATGAATGGCCAGGGAATCTGTCTGATAGAATCATGAAGTACCTGCAAAGCTGTGAATTGCCTGCTCACATCTTCATGGGAAATGAAGATCTTACAGAAGGCTTGCAATGGTGCATGTGAGTGCTTAGCTCCTTTCTAACCAGAGGAACAAACTCTGTTTGAGGCAGGACCCTTAGGAGGCTCATAACTTCCAATCAGAAAATATGACTCAATAAAACCCATATGCAAGTTTCGGTGGAATGAAGGACCACAAACGTGGGCTACTGGGAAATCATCATTCCCTCCATTCATTCAGTGTCATTTAAAATTAGCAATGAAAATATGGTAAGTACTTCCCACAAGGTCCACCATTGCCCATGAAAAGACTTGAGTGATTGCTTACTGCTTAAGGGATTTGCCTGCCAATCCAAAGCACCCAGGTTAGATTCCCTAGGATACACATTAGCCAGATACTCAAGAGGGCACACATGTCTGGAGATTGTCTACAGTTGCTGTAGTCCCTGGTGTGCCCATTGTATCTCTTTCTCCCTTTTTCCCTATCAAATAAATAAATAAATAAATAAAAATGAAACATTTTTAAAGAAGAAAGGAAAAATTATCCCTCCTAGTGATTCTGGTATGAACCTTTAAACCCAGCACTCTGGAGGCAGACATAGGGGAGCGCTATGAGTTAGAGGCCAACTTGGGACTACAGTGAGACCCTACTTTGAAAAGCAAAGAAAAATTAAAAGTAAATTAAAATATAAACCTTGAAGCCTAATGTAATACTTTGAGCTACATAAATTTAAAGAAAATGAGAAAAAAACATAATGTCTGTTGATGGAAGTTTCCACTTTCCAGTTGGAGCACTGTGACTTCTATTTTGCTTTGAAACTAAAATCATAGAGGAGATCCAGGTTCATTGAGAAACAATGGGGCAGCAATGAGTTCTATTAACACTTTTAGGGTGATCTTTGTGTTGGTGCACCTTTACTCCCAGCACTCTGGAGGGAGATGTCGGAGTATTGCTGTGAGTGTTGAGCCCAGTATGAGACTAATGGTCAATTCCAGGTCAGCCTGGGCCATGGCAAGACTATACTTCCATAAACCAAAGAGAGTGGTGGCAAACACCTTTAATCCCAGCACGTAGGAGGACCACCATGACACAGGCCTGTTCCACAGAAGAGAACATATGTTCCAGGACTAAATGGAGACAATGAAATGATTATTTAATAAATCAAGACCCCTTGAGTCTCAAATCTAACAAAAGCGGGAAGTAGAAGTAGGTGGATCACCAGGAGTTGGAGGCTACCGTGAGACTACACAGTTAATTCCAGGACAGCCTGAGTTAGAGCTAGATGCTACTGCAAAAAAAAAAAAAAAAAGTCCTGGCAAGTGAGATGGTTTAGCAATTAAGGCTCCTGCTGCAAACAAAAAAACTTAGGTTCCACTCCACCAGACTCCATGTAAGCCAGATTCCAAATGTGCTGTATGCATGTGGGGTTCATTTGCAGTGGCTGGAGGCTCTGGTTTTTCCATCCATGTCTGTCTCCATCTGCCTAACTCTGAAATACATACATACATATACGTATATATATGCATGTATGTATGTATGTATGTATCTATGCATAGGACTAGGATTGAGTATGAGTTCTTGCTGTGCACGCACCAGGATCCGAGTCCCATCCCAACACTAACAAGTAAAGTATGTCATGACAACACTAGGCGGGCATCATGGTGGCACATGCCTGAAGCTCAGCACTTAGGAGGCAGGTTTTGGAGGATCTCTGTGACTTCAAGGCCACCCTGAGTCTACATAGTTAATTCAGGTCAGCCTGGGCCAGGGTGCCACCATACCCTGGAACACAAACCACAACAACAAAAAGATGAGGGGTGCAAGACTGGTTAATTCTCTCTTTCTCTATCTCCTTACACATAAATTAATAAAATACTTATATAAAAAATAAGGATGAGCCTGGAAAGATGGATTAGTAGTCATGACACTTACCTGTGAAGCCTAAAGGCCTATGCACAACAAACCATAACTACATATACCTGAGGGACAAAGTGACACATGTTCAAGGTTGAACAAGCCTATGGAGTTCCATTACAGTGCCTATAGGCTATGCAATGCTAATTCTCTCTCTGCCTCTCTCTCTCTCTCCCTCTCTCCCTCCCTCCCTCCCTGCCTCGCTCTCCCTCTCCCTCCCTCCCTCTCTCTCTCTCTCTCACACACACACAAATACACACACACACACACACACACACACACTCACATACATACACACACATTTAAAAATAAATCAAAAACCAGTCTAATGTGTTTACCTAAAAAAAAAAAATTAGAAAAGAAAACATGATATGCCTGTGAAGCCGAAGCACACAGTTTAGATTTCCTAGGGCCCACATTAGCCAAATGTTCGAGAGGGCACATAGGTCTGGAGATTTTCTGCAGCGGCTGTAGGCTCTTGCTTGCCCATTCTCTCTCTTTCTCCCTTTTATCTGTCAAATAAATAAAGAAATATAAATACAATATTTTTAAAAAGAAAGAAAAAATTATGCAGACCAGTGATGCTGGTATGAACCTTTAAACACAGCATTCTGCAGGCAGAGGGAGGGGATCACTATCACTTACAGGCCAACATGGGACTACAATGAGACTCTACCTTGGAAAGGAAGTAAATATTAAAGATGAAATAAAATATAAAATATAAAACCTGTACATTGAGCTAAATAAAATTAAAGAAAATGAGAAAGAACCAAAAAAGCACTGCCTCGTATCATGTAAATGTCCACTTTCCTGTTTGAGCACTGTGACTCCTATTTTCCTTTGAGTAAAAAAAAAATAGAGTAGATTCAAGTTCAGTGAGAAACTCTACTTAAGGGAAATAAATTGGGCAATTGAGCAAAGTGGACACTGCATGTCTTCAACATCTCCCCACATATGCATCTGTGAACACATACATACGTACCGCAACAAATACTATATACACACAGCATCATGGTAACAAACACATTTCCAAAACCTTTTGTTTTCCATTAAAATAAGTATCAAAGTATGGAAAGAATTATATGATTTTGAGGCTTTTTGTGTTAATTGAATGCAAAGGCATATATGTCCCAGGTCGATTAAATAGTAAAGATATAAAAAATATAAAAGTGGTGAATGTATCTGGACAGTGCTTGCAGTTGCTGGAGGCCCTGTAGGGTCTATTCTTTCTGTCTCTTATCTCTCTCTCTGCTTGTACCTCAAAAACTTTTGAGACTGAGAAAGAGAGAGACCAAATATGGACATTTTGTTACTGAAAACAAGTTCCAGACATATGAAATATTTGTATCTACCTCTGCAAGGGGAATGAGGAATAAAGCACCATTAACTACAGAGCCATCTCACCACTCTCTAAATTCAATATATATCTTTTTGGTTATTATTCTTCTTTTTATACTTACTAATTTGCTTTTTTTTTTTGAAGTAGGGTCTCACTCAAACCCAGGCTGAACAGGAATTCCCTATGTAGTCTCAGGGTGACCTCAAACTTACAGCAATCCTCCTACATCGAACCCCCATCCTTGCTATAATGGCAATCACCCAAACATTTAAAACTATTTGTAGAATTGCACCCTTTATGCAAACTTTTCATTTCATTTGTGATTTTCCTTTATCAAGAGTTTTGATTATCTTAAACACATTGAGATTGAAGTAATGGTATGCAACTTTATTCCCAGCACTGCCTGAAAAGGTGTATAAAGTAAAGTTACCTACGAGTCAAAGTTAGCCTGATATTATGAACAAGTACATCTGATAACCAAAGAATGACTAGTATGTTTGTGGTAACCATTGTCTGGATTGTGCCTAGTAATTTTAAAACACCCATGCGTGTCTTGCCATTTAGGGGAGAATAGAATTGGGTGAAATGCACAGAAGCCATGACAGTGGCTTAAAGTATAAAATCCCACTGCCTCCTGTGACACACAAACAGAGTCATGTCCACATCCTGTTGTTGAGTGTCTGGTTTGTCTTCCACAGTGGCAATGAGAACCAAGGACAAAAAACATAGACCATCAATACCAGAAAAGGTATGTGCACCCCTATAACCAAGCATAGGTTCATGAGGTAACTGAAAAGCATGTGTATTCCCTGCTCACATCTTCATGGGAATTGAAGTCCTTACAGAGGACTTGAGACAGTGCATATGAGTGCTGAGCTCCTTTCTAGCCAGAGGAACGCACTCTGTTTGAGACAGTAGACCCTTAGGAGACTCATAACTTCAATTTGGGAAATATAAGCCAAGAAAACCCATATGCAAGTTTTGACATAATTTTGCCTCCTAAGCCCAGGTAAAGTGTGACGACTGCACAGAAAAAAAATAAGAGTCTCATAGTCAAGAAGTCTATCATGACAGATGGGGTCCTATTTCAGGCACACATGAGACCCTTCATGACACATGGAGGATGCAGGTGGAATGAAGGACCACAAATGTAAGCTACTAGAAAATCATCCACACTCCCTCCATTCATTCAATATCATTCACAATTAGCAATGACAATATGGTGTGTACTTCACACAAGGTCCACCATTAACCATTAAAGACCTGAGTGATTAGTACTGCTTAAGGGATTTGCCTGCCGAGCAAAGCTGCCAGGTTACCTTCCCCAGGACCCACATTAGCCAGATGCTCAAGAGAGCACACACACCTGGACATTGTCTGCAATGGCTGCAGGCTCTGGCATGCACATTCTCTCTCTTCCTCACTTTTTCTGTGTCAAATAAAGAAAGAAATAAAAATAAGGTATTTTTCAAAAAGAGCGATGAAATTATCCATCCCAGTGATGCTTGAGGGAGAGGTAAGGAATCGCCATGACTTAGAGGCCAACCTGGGACTACAGTGAGACCCTACCTTGAAAAGCAAAGAAAAGTTAAAAATAAATTAAAATATATACCTTCAAGACTAATACTTTGAAGTATATAAAATTAAAGAAAATGAGAAGGAACAAAAAAAATTATGTCTCGTCATGGAAATTTTCACTTTCCTGCTGGAGCACTGTGACCTCTCTTTTGCTTTGAGTCCAAAAAATAGAGGAGATTCAGCTTCAGTGAGAAACTGTGTTTCAGTGAAAAAATTGGACCATTTTGCAAAGTGCACAACACATGTCTTCCACTTCTCCCCACATATGCATCTGCAAACACATACATACAACACACAACAAATACTATATACAAACACTGTCATGGTAAGAAATACATTCCTAAAACCTGTTTTTTTCCTTTAAAACAAGTATCAAGTGTTGCAAAGAATAATATAGTTTTGAGGCTTTTTTATGTTAATTGAATACAAAGATATATATTCAGGTCAATTAAACAGTACATATGTAAAAAAAAAAAAACTATAAAAATGGTGCATGTATCTGGAGAGTGCTTACAGGGGCCACAGGCTGTGGAGTGCCCATTGTTTTTCTCCCTTGTCTTGCTCTCTGGTCATAACTAAACTAACTTTTGAGACACAGAGAGAGGGAGAGAGTGCAAATTAGTACTTTCTGTTACTGAAAACAACTTTCAGACATATGTACCTGTTTTGCATCTACCTCTATGCAGGGACTGAGGAATAAAGCACCATTAACTACTGAGCCATCTCACCAGTCTCCAAATACAATATATATCTTTTTAAGTATTCTTATTCATATTTTTATTATTTTGTTTCTTTGAAATAGGGTCTCACTCTAAGCACGGCTGACCAGGAATTCCCAATGTAGTCTCAGGGTGGCCTCAAACTCACAGCAATAGTCTTACCTCTGCACCCACATCCTTGCTATAATGGCAATCACACAAACTTTCAAAACTATTTGTAAAATTTCATCTGTGATTTTCCTTTATCAGAAGAGTTGATTATCTTAAAGACATTGAAATTGAAGTAATGGCATGCACCTTTATTCCAGCACTGCCTGAAAAGGCATATAAAGTAAAGTTGGCTATGGGTCAAAGGTAGTCTGATAATATGACCAAGTAAATCTGATAACCAAATGAATAGCATGGTTGCAGTAACCCTAGTCTGTATTGTGCCCAGCAAGCTTGAAACACCCAATGATATGTTGCCATTTAGGTGAAAATAGAGGGCAGTAAGATTTACTGAAGAAATGACACTGGCTTTAAATATAAAATCCCACTGCCTTCTGTGATACACAAACAGAGTCACATCCACATCCTGTTGTTGACTGTCTGGATTTACTTCCACAGATGCAATGAGAACCAAGGACAAAAAACATTGACCAAGAATACAAGAAAAGATAAGGACCTCCGCTGAGAATAAACATAGATCAGTACTCCCAATTGAAAAAGGACTGACAAGAAAGCACAGAGGAATTGAGGTGAGCAACAGTGCTGCTTGATGGCACACATTCAAAACCCACACTAGGACTGGCTGGATGGAGCATGCCTTTAATACCTAGCAATCAAAAGGCATAGAAAGCAATAACTCCATGATTTTGTAACCATACTGAGAATTCATCATGAATTCCTGGACAGTCTGTACAAGAAGGAAACCCTACCTTCAAAAAATATGAAAGAGAGAGAAAGAAACAATGAGAGAGAGTGTGTGTGTGTGTAAGGGAGAGAGAGACAATGATGGGGACAGGGGAAATAGCTGCTGCGTTATTTAATTTCATAGCAAAGACAACAGACCAGGGTTTTAGTTCCTAAGACACATGTAAGCCAGATGATGCTCAAGGGGGCACATGTGTCTAGAGTTCTTATGCAGTGGATAGAGTCCCTGGTGGGCTTATTCTCTCTTCTTCTCTACCTGCCTCTTTCTCCCATGAATGAAATTAATTAAATTTTTTTAACAAAAGCATAAACTCACAATTATAGATATACAAAACATAGTGAAGCACATTTTGTGAACCTTCTAAGAATTCAGTATGAAGATAGACAAAAAACAAAGTCACCAAAGCTCATGAAAATTTCTGTAATAGATGACAGCAAGAGAGAGCATACCATGGTAACCTTATGTGATGCATACTTATAAATTTTCTCCAGATAGAATTTAAACGAACATATAAATATCCATAACAAACAAATAAAAAAGATTTTGAATAACCATTGTGATTAAGGGTGAACATTTAAATGATTTTCCTATGCCTGCTTCACCAGGTAGAAGTAAAATATTGCTCACTTCATGTCATGGAAATCTGCCTCACTTTCAACATTCCTGCATCACACCTATGCACATTTCTGAAATGTTGACTCATAATCATCATTTATGAGAATGTGAAGGGAACACTCTTAGAAAGAGAACTCAAACTTTCTCTAAGGATTTTAAAGCTCTGAATATTTTATATTTGATGAAGGGTCTCATGATCTAGCCCCTTGAGCTATCAAATCATGTGTGCTTACTTGCGCTCTGTCATTCCTAGACAAACAGGCACTTAGTGTCCTCTTCGGTCATATTTCAGACAACTACATTGCAGTAGGCTTGCTACTTCTTCATGATGGGATGAAGTCTTAAATATTGATGAGTTTAAAGACACATGAGTCCATATAGCACATGGATATACATCAGCAGTCTATATTCAGTCAAAATATATGATAATTTATATGAAAACAGCAGATTCTCTAACCTATGGTGAGGGTGTTAAGCTATCACCATAGGTTAGAGAATCTGAAAATTCCAGGTCAAAATGAATGTCATGGAGGACTAGGAAATCTCTGTCTGATAGAATCATGAGGTAACTGAAAAGCATGTGAATTGCCTGATCACATCTTCATGGGAACTGAAGACCTTACACTGGATTGAGACAGTGCTTATGAGTGCTGAGCTCTTTTCTAGCCAGAGGAACACACTGTGAGGCAGGAGTCCCTTAGGAGACTCGTAACTTCCAATCGGGAAATATGGCTCAAGAAAAGCCATATACATATTTTGACATTCTTTTTGCCTTGTTAGCCCAGGTAAAATTGTGAAGACTGGAAAGAAGAAATTAAGACTCTCAGAATGAAGAATACTATCCTGATGGATTGGGTCCTAGTTCAGGCACTCATGAGACCCTTCATGACCCACGGGGGAAGCAGGTGGAATGAAGGACCAGAAAAGTAAGCTACTGGAAAATCATGCACATTAACTCTGTTCATTCAGTGCCATTCAAAATTAGCAGTGACAATATAGTAGGTACTTGACACAAGGTCCAACATTAACCAATTAAACTCTTGACTGACTGCTAACTACTTAAGGGATTTGCCTGCCAAGCCAAAGCACCCAGGTTAGATTCCCCAGGACCAACATTAGCCAGATGCTTGAGAGGGCACACACGTCTGGATTTATCTGCAGTGACCACAGCCAGAGAGAGCAAATTAGGACGTTTTGTTACTGAAAACAAGTTCCAGACATATGTACTTTTTTTGCATCTACCTCTTCATGGGGACTGAGGAATAAAGCACCATTAACTACTGAGCCATTCCACCATCCTCCAAATACAATATATATCCTTTGGGATATTATTATTCTTAATCTTATTCTTATCATTTTGTTGTTTTTGAAGTAGGGAGTCACTCTAACCCAGGCTAGACAGGACTTCCAAAAGTAGTGACATCTAATGGTTGATATGCTTCAAACATCTCTGATTCCCCCTAAAACTCAAGAGATTACAAAAGAATGATTTTGGCAAGGTCTTTCAAAATCATTCTCCAAGTTCATGCTAAAATATCAAAAATATCATGTAGCCCACTGTAAAAACAACCCCAAATATTCAACCACATTCTCTTGTTGGGCTGCAGAAATTTTCAATGAGAAAGAATGCCAGACAGAGTTCCATCAGAAACAGCCTCTGCACTGTTTACATCACCACATAATTTTTTATTATTTATTTGAGAGCAAGAGACAGAGAGAGAAAGAGGCAGAGACATAGTGATAGAGAGAGAGAGAGAGAGAGAGAGAGAGAGAGAGAAATGGGTGTGACAGGCCTCCAGCCACTGCAAATGAACTCCAGATGCGTGCACCCATTTGTGTGTCCGGCTAACATGGGTCTTGGGGAATCAAGTCTCAAACCGGGATCCTTCGGCTTAACAGGCAAGCACTTAATCACTAAGCCATCCCACCAGTGAAACATCCTGCCTTTTTAAACAAACTCCACTTGTCCATGCTACTTTGTGTATCTGCCTTTATGTGGACACTGTGGAATTGGTCCCAGATCATCAGGCTCTATAAACAAGGGCTTTTAACTGCTGAGCATTATCTCCAACCCTATGTCTTTTTGTGTTTATTTAACCAAGTTAATGCTTCCCAGGCTGGCCTACAACTAGTGCTCTGTGGGGAACCAGTGGACACTAGGAAAGCAAAAGTACCTCCATCTTAAATAATGACTCCATTTTGTAATAAGCTGTCTGTTCTGGAAAGTCACAAGATCTGCAGTTGTTTGCTAAGTCCTTGTCTTGTGGCCTTGGGGCTGGGGCTGGGGCAAAGGTCTGCAGTTGTTTATTAACCCATACACAGAGAAAGAACAATGTAACCCATAAAGTCGTTATCTCTTGGCTTTGGGGCTGGGGGCCTTATCCTGTGGAACATCTTATGTGTTTTGGGGGCTGGTGAAATAGAACTGTAACAATACCTAAACTGCTGACAAACTCCTCTGTTCTGCTGGATAAAAGGCACCCTGAGAAAAATAAAATTTGGCAGCTTGATCAAACTCCTGTCTTGCTGTCGGTTCCTTGTGTCTCTTCTTCCTTTCATTTCAGGTTTTCTGGGGTCCGTGCTCCCATTGAAGCCCCGCTGGCTGGGGTAGTGCTCCTCCTGCTTTCTTGGTAGGGAGGACTACAAATATTCACTGCCACACCCAGTCAGTACCAAACAATTTCTCCAGCTGTGTCTTCCACATAATCCCTTCTTCTTGACTTCCACAAGGGCAAAGGACAAAACACTGTCACAGGGCCCGGAGTGGTGGCACATTAGCAAAGACACTTGCCTGCAAAGCCTAACAATCCACGTTTCAACAGCACAATTGGCCAAGCCTAGTAGGACAGCCCAGTAATCTCTGAGCCAGAATCTTGAAGGAAGAAAGACTGCAATCTCAAGGCTTAGAGGAACCACAGAAAGAGTTCAAAACAATCAAGGAACAACTTAGAATATTATAAAATGATTAGTGATAGTGGTGTGGGGAGCCCCCGGAGGGTCCCCAAGCGGGATTGTCTACTAGACCCGAAGACACTCACACGGAGAGCTCTCAATGCAAGACGCAAGAGGTTTATTGTACCGGTGCACCGGGGCTCGACACGAAGTCCTCACGCAGGAGAGGTGAAGAGCCCCGAGCAGCCGGGAGGTAGGGGTTTTAAAAAGGAAAGATCATAAAACATGCGGAAATATCTCAAACATGTTTCAGCTCAGGGATTCTTCAGATGTCGTCAGGGTGTCGCCTCGGCTCAGGGATCGTGACCCCAGGCAGGGAGCTAGGGCCTCTGCGGTTAGGCATTGTTCAATTGTCTCTGAGCGGAGGCTTTCCAGAAATTGGGTAAGGGGGTTACGGTTGAGCAAACAGGGGTTGGGCAAACAAGCACAGGTGGGCAAACAAGCACAGATTTCTAAGGCAAAGGTCAGCATTTCAGTTAACTAGTTCCTTATCTGGGCCCGGGCGGCTAGTTGCAGAAAGTCACGTACTGCAGAAAGTCACGTATAACATGCTTTTCCTTCATAAAATGGCTGTCCTTATGTCTAGGTAAAGCAAGCAATTGTACAGAAGCCAAAGAAGCAGGTTAGTTGTATTTATTGGTAATCTTTCATTTCCCCCTTTTCTTTGTCATAATTCCAATCATGGAATTGTGGATTCATTATCTGCCTGGGCCAACTGCTGGTATTGTTGTCTAAGCACCATTATCTGCACAGCACTAATTCTTTCTCTAATAAAAGTGAGTAATCTGTTAAAAATACAAGGGCCAAAAGTGAGAAGCAAAAGTAATATTAAGAGAGGTCCGAGTAGGGTAGAGATCAGGGTGGTCACCCAAGGGGAACTGGAAAACCAAGACTCATACCATGACTGCTGTTGCTGTCTCTCTCTCTTACGTTGTTCTAAGCTTTCTCGTACCCGCTTCAGACTATCCTCAACTAAACCCGTCTTATCTGCATAAAAGCAGCATTCTTCCTTTAAGGCTGCACATAATCCCCCTTGCTGTAGAAACAGTAAATCTAGTCCCCTTCTATTTTGTAAAACAACCTCTGACAAAGAGGAGACTGAGTCTTTTAGATTCTGCATGCCTGATTGTAATTCTTGCAAGTCTTTATCTGTTGCTGCACTGAGGGTAGCATAATGCTGGTTAGAGGTGACTAAAGAAGCTATTCCTGTTCCTGCCCCCGCTGCCCCCAGACCTACTACTAATGCTAAGGTTAAAGTAGTGATAGGCTCTCTCTTGAATCGAGGTGAAGTAGAATCAGTATTCCATATCTTCTGGAAAACATCTGCGTCTCTGATAGTAAGTCTGGGCAATAGGCTTATTAGTATACAATAGTCTTTTTCTGCTAGGAAGGCCTCTTTTTCTACATAAGTAGTGAGTCCTGTAGAGCAAGCGAGATAGGTATCTAGTGGTGCAGAGATATATTGGGAGGAGAGGCGGGAGTTAATAGTGATAGTTTGATTACAGATCTCAGAGAGGGAGTGGGGGGGAAGCATGTTAGGTCCTAGTAGGCATAGTCCGGCACCAGAAACAAAGCTCATAGTCAACCCTTGAGAGCCTGGAGGGGGTCTCCAACGCAAATTGTCAGTACTGTTGGCAAAATTTAAATTTCCTGTAGTGGCCAGTCCCTCATAGAAAGGAGGGCTGGAGGAATAGCATATCCAACAGTCCTCTAAAGTATGGTTAATCATATTAAAGAACTGGACAGAGGAATTTACCACGGTTAAAATTAGACCTGCTGAAGAAAGGGGGTTAGGGGGCAGAGTGGGTTGGAAGAGAGTTGGAGCCATGGAGATCGAAGTGGGGGAGGCAGGCTTGGGTAGTGGGAGAGGAGGAAGAGGTTGAGGAGGAAGAGGTTGATTATGAAGTAAGGAGTTAGGTCCTACACTAATTTTCTGAGAGTCCGGAAATGTCTTGCTGAGCTTAATTCTGAAAGTTAGTCCTGGGTCTGTAGAGTATGCGTACATCCGAAGTCCCCATTCAAATCCCCTAATTTCCCAGTCTTTAGTTTTTGCCTGGTCAGTGAAAGAAATCATCACCGGGTTACACCAAGTAGTACAAGGGCCTGAGTGTTGTTTTTTCTTAACAGTTATATAATCCCATGTAGAGGAGGGATTCCAATACCCGTCCCCTGTGGTCTCACACCCCCATTTTGCACAGAAATAAACATCAGCAAACCCACATCTTTTACCCAGGGGCCTGGGACGGTGTCCTCCTGGGCAAACATATATAGGGGTCTCTTGTAGGACTTTTCTTCCCTGAGGGTCAGAGCATTTGGGTTGAGGTGGTGGCACATAAACAGAGCCTGAAGATGACCCCTCGGGTGGTTGGTAACCTATGTTTATGGGTCCTTGCTGGGGCAAATAATAGTCGGGTGTTCCCCACCCTGATTCGGCTCCTAAGGCTAGCCTACAGAGGTCCACCTCAAGGGTGGGCCATGGAGTGGTTATGGATAGTTGTGAGGTAGAACTAGCAACATCACCTGCCTGATTAATGATCTGCCAGGTGTAGTTGTAGAGCTGGTAGGGGGAGGCTGCTATTGAGTGGGGTAGCAATAAGAACATTAGTAGTAACTGTAACCAAACCTTAAGATGAGTCATTATGACTCGAGACAGTAGTGGGAACACAGCGGAGACGCAACTTGAGGGGGTTGTCAGTCTTTGTCAGCTGCCAGTGAGAGTCAGGTGAGGGAGCCGGTTTAACGTGAGAGGCGTGGATCCAGGCGGCGATTCCGTCCACCTTCACGGCCGTTGGTGTTGTCAGGAGTACAGTGAAGGGTCCCTTCCAGCGAGGTTCGAGGTTTGTGGGTCGATGCCGTCTCACGTAGACCGAGTCTCCAGGCTGATACGGGTGTGGAACTGGGTCCTTAGCAGGCAGATAGGCTTCTTTCAATTTAGGCCACAAGTCACTCTGAAGGAGGTGTAGCGCTTGCAGCCTGCAGTTCAAATCAGAGTTAGAGATTGTATCTGGTCCTCTCTGGGTCAGCAATGTGCTGAGTGGAGTTGGGACTCCGAAAAGTATCTCAAAGGGGGTGAGGTTAAATCTATAGGGGGTATTGCAGACCCTGAAAAGGGCCCAGGGAAGGAGCATCGTCCAGTCTGTACAGCCAGTCTCCATGGACAATTTAGTAATGGTCTCTTTTAGTGTTCTATTCATTCTTTCTACCTGTCCTGAGCTTTGGGGTCTGTATGCACAATGTAATTTCCAATTAATCCCCAGTATCCTGGCTACCTCCTGACTTACCTGGGCAACAAAGGCTGGACCGTTGTCAGAGCCTATTACCTGTGGCATTCCATACCTGGGAACAATTTCTTCTAGGAGTTTCTTGGTCACCATAGCCGCAGTCTCTTTCTTAGTGGGATAGGCCTCTACCCATCCTGAAAAAGTATCTATAAAAACTAAAAGATATTTATTTCCATATCTGGCTGGTTTTAGTTCGGTGAAATCTGTTTCCCAGAACAAGCCAGGACGGTCCCCTCTAAATCGCTTTCCCAAGTCTGTTGGGACTGTTTGTGCATTTACCTTTTGGCAGGGTACACACTGTTTTACGAGTTCTTCAGCCATATCCTTAAGTCCAATTATGTGGTAATCAGTCTTTTTAAGAGTCTCTATTATTTTTTTAGGTCCAAAATGAGTCAACTTATGTACGTGGAACAGGAGGTTCTTTGCTTGCTGTCTAGGTAGGATCTGTTTCCCGGTTTCAGTTTCCCATTTCTGTGATTTGGTGTTAAAATGCTTCTGTATTCTCGCCATATCTTTAAGGTCCTGCTCTGTATACTCTGAGGGCAGTGGCTCAGCGAGGACAGTTTCTTTTTCAATCAAAGGGAACAGGGAAGCTCCCTGAGCTGCCTTTTTGGCTTCCTCATCTGCCATCCTGTTTCCCCGAGCTACAAAGGAATCTCCCTTCTGGTGCCCTGGGCAGTGGACTATAGCCAGCTTGGCCGGTCGGTGCAGAGCATCAAGCAAATCTAAAATCTCTTGTTTATTTTTGATTTCTTTGCCTGCAGAGGTCAGTAATCCTCTCTGCCGGTAGATGGCGCCATGTATGTGCGCGGTGGCAAAGGCATACCGGCTATCTGTATATATTGTAGCCTTTTTTCCTTCTGCCATATTTAAAGCTTGGGTTAAGGCAATAAGTTCAGCTTTTTGGGCAGATGTTCCCTCTGGCAATTTGTTAGTCCAGATCACTTTGCTCCCATCTACAATAGCTGCTCCCGCCATCCTCTTACCTTCAAGGAGGTAGCTGCTGCCGTCCGTAAACCAGGTCATCTGAGCATCTGGTAGGGGCTGGTCCATGAGGTCGGGTCTGACTCCGGTGGCCTCGGCCAGGATTTCCCCACAGTTATGTAGCACGGTGGGATCCGTGTCCGGCCAGAGGGTAGCGGGGTTCAACTGAGTGGGGGGAGCAAATCTGACCCGGTCTGAATTAAGGAGGAGACTCTGGTAGTGAGTGACCCTGGCATTGGAGAGCCAGCGGTCTGGAGGTTGGCGGATAACGCTCTCCAGAGCATGTGAAGCAATGATAGTAACAGTCTGTCCCAAAGTCAATTTGTCTGCATCCTTTAGAAGTAGCGCTACAGCTGCAATGATCTTTAGGCAAGGGGGCCATCCTGCGGCTACAGGGTCTAATTTCTTAGATAAGTAGGCTACTGGTTTCCTCCAGGGTCCCGTTCTTTGGGTAAGCACTCCTTTAGCAATGCCCTTCTGTTCATGCACGTACAGGTAAAAGGGCTTGGTGATATCCGGGAGTGAGAGCGCAGGTGCTGTTAGCAGGGCAAGCTTAATGCTGTCAAAAGCCTGCTGGTGTTCTTTTTCCCATTTAAAAGCTGTATTTGTCTTAGTCAGAGGATAAAGCGGAGCAGCCAGGGAGGCAAATCCGGGTATCCAAAGTCTGCAAAACCCAGCGGACCCTAGAAATTCCCGTACTTGTCTGGCATTTGTTGGGACTGGAATCTGCTCCACGGCCTGTTTACGGGCCTCCGTCAGCCACCTCCGTCCTCCTTTCAAAGAGTATCCCAGATATGTGACTTGCCTTTTGCAGATCTGAGCTTTCTTAGCTGAGGCTCGGTACCCCAAACGGGCCAGCTCCTCCAACAGCGCAGTTGTTCCCTTTTCGCATTCAGCCTGACTGTTAGCTGCAAGGAGAAGATCATCAACATACTGGAGGAGTGTTACCTGAGGGTTGGAGGCTCGGAAGGGCGCTAGATCTCGGTGGAGGGCTTCGTCGAAGATGGTGGGTGAATTCTTGAAGCCCTGCGGCAATCTCGTCCAAGTCAATTGTCCGGAGAGTCCCATGTCCGGATCTTTCCATTCGAAGGCAAAGACGAGCTGGCTTTTTTCATGTAGGGGTAGGCAGAAGAAAGCATCTTTTAAATCCAAGACGGTGTACCAATTCCTTTCAGGTGTGAGAGAGCTCAATAGGTTGTAGGGGTTGGGGACTGTTGGGTGTAGGTCCTCCACCCTTCTGTTAACTTCTCTTAGGTCCTGCACTGGGCGGAAATCATTAGAGTTGGGCTTACGCACTGGCAAGAGGGGGGTGTTCCAAGGTGACTGGCATCTTCTCAACACTCCCAGTTTCAGAAGTCTTAATATGTGGGGTCTTATCCCTTCCTTAGCCTCTTGGCTCATGGGATACTGTCTCACTGATATGGGCACAGCAGAAGCCTTCAGATTAATAATTATGGGTGGCTGGTGGGAGGCCAGCCCCATGCCAGCCGTTTCAGCCCAGGCTCCAGGGATCTCAGTGAGCCATTTATCAACTTCTAAGTTAGTCTGAGGTGCCTCAAATAGCCTGTGTTCATCCTCCAACTTCATAGTTAAGACTTGAATAAGTTTTCCTGTCTTATCAGTTACATGGGGGCCTTCTTTAGTAAAAGTGATTTGGGACCCTATTTTTGTCAATAAGTCCCGTCCTAGTAAGGGGGCTGGGCAACCAGGAATCACAAGGAACGAGTGGGATACCCGGCCCATGCCTAGGTCCACCGTTCTTCGGGTAGTCCATGAAAATTGTTGGTTCCCGGTGGCTCCGAGAACCCACGATTTTTTGCCTGATAATGGTCCTCCTGGTTTTAACAGAACAGAATGCTGAGCCCCCGTATCTACTAGGAATTTAATGGGTTCCCCCTCCACTTTAAGGGTTACCCTGGGCTCGGGGAGGGGTTCCGAGCCCCGTCCCCCCTATTCATCGTCTTCCTCCAATGTCAAGATTTCTCTTGGTTTCTTTTTGGGGCAGTCTTTTATCCAATGTCCTTTTTCTTTGCAATAGGCACATTGGTCCTTTTCCAACTGCCGTCTGTTGCCCTGGTTTTGTCTCTGTCTAGGATTTCTATGCTTTTCTCTGTCTAGGTTCTTTCTATCCTGAATTACGGCGGCCAGAATTTTAGTCATATTTCTCTCATGTCTCTTATCTCGTCTATTGTCCCTTTCCTCCTGCTCTTTTACTCTTCTCTGTTCCCTTTCTTCCTCAGTTTCTCTCTTATTGTAAACTTTCTCAGCTTCCTTAACTAAGTCCGACAGCGTATACCTACTTAAGCCATCTAATCTCTGTAACTTCTTCCTGATATCTGGTGCTGACTGGTCGACAAAACTCATCAGAACTGATACCCTTTGTTCCTCTGCAGTTGGATCAAATGGTGTATATCTACGGTAGGCCTCCATGAGGCGCTCCAGGAAAACAGAGGGTAGTTCATCAGGTCCCTGAATAATCTCTCTTACCTTGGCCAAATTCGTGGGACGCCTCGCGGCTCCCCGGAGACCAGCCACTAGAGCCAGGCGGTAGACGCGGAGATGCTCCCTACCTTCAGGGTTGTTGAAGTCCCAGTCGGGGCGGGTTAAGGGAAAACCGTCGTCTATCACGTTCTGGAGCTGTGTGGGACGTCCATCATCCCCAGGAACGTTTTTCCTGGCTTCCAACAGGATGCGTTCCCTCTCCTCTGTTGTGAAGAGGGTTTGGAGTAACTGCTGACAATCATCCCAAGTGGGCTGGTGAGAGAAAACTAGAGATTCCATGAGAGCAGTTAGTTTAGAGGGATCCTCTGAGAAAGGGGGGTGATTAGCCTTCCAATTATATAAGTCCGCAGAAGAGAAAGGCCAGTATTGAAGTGGTGGCAGGGGTCTTTGATCTGGGTCATCTCCTGGTCCTAGGGGAGGAGGAGGACCTATAGCCCTAAGGGGCAGGGTGATAGCGGCATCTGGAGTCCGAGCCCGTCTGCTTCTGGTCCCCGCTGCTGGCCCCCCACGTGCTCCTTCGGCTGAGGGGTTAGGCGGAGCAGTGGGAGCGTGAGATGGCGGGTATGGCGGTGGGGTGTCTAACAGGAGTAAGTCTGTCTGTGTATCCGGATAGATCTTCTTCCTTTGTCCTGAACCTGCAACAAGAACTGTGGCGGACTGCAAGGAGTCCTTGTTAACAGGTTTGGGGGAAATCCAGGGTTTTAGCCAAGAGGGAGGGTCCTGCACCAAATCCTGCCAGGTAAAAATGTAGGGTAGCTGGTCAGGATGGCCTCCGGGCTCCTGTAAAATAACTTTCTTGACAGCTTGGATAACCTCTAGGTCAAAAGTTCCCTCCTGAGGCCATCCCACATTCAGCAAATTCCATTCTCCTTGGCATAAAGTTTGCCATTTTCCCTTCTTAACTTCTACTGATAAGTTATGAGCTCTCGTCTTAACGTCAGTCCAATGTGTTAGAGTCAAGTCCAGAGGGGTAGAAACAGTCTGTCCCATTTTGGGAGGAGGATAGAGAAAGTAGAACAAAATGAACAGAAAAACACAGAAAACAAAGAAAAAACTGAGTTG
This sequence comes from Dipus sagitta, assembly GCA_036346955.1. NCBI lineage: Eukaryota > Metazoa > Chordata > Mammalia > Rodentia > Dipodidae > Dipus > Dipus sagitta. The sequence continues at coordinate 29,631,186 of CM070791.1, forward strand.
GCCTGCCCGCCGCCTAAACAAAAACAAAAGCGATTCAGAGGGCGGGGGGCTAGGCCCGGATGGTGCCTTGCGATAGAAAAGAACTCGGTCAGAGTTCTTCAGATAGGAGACAGAAATCAGGTCTGTCTCCTCCGGGCAATCAAGAGCGTCCTCCAGATTGCTTGGGTGGTGGTCCTCAGGCCCGTCAGCCCCGACCTGCCACACCCCAGAGCAAGGCACCCAGAATTGAGAATTCTCAAAACTGGACGAGGTTAGACAAACACAATGAACATACAGACAGACAGACGTAACAGGAGGCGCCTCTTACCTCTGAGGGATCCGGAATGAGGTCTGGGGTCTTGTAGAGATCCCGGAAAATCTCGGTGGGACCTCCAAATGTGGGGAGCCCCCGGAGGGTCCCCAAGCGGGATTGTCTACTAGACCCGAAGACACTCACACGGAGAGCTCTCAATGCAAGACGCAAGAGGTTTATTGTACCGGTGCACCGGGGCTCGACACGAAGTCCTCACGCAGGAGAGGTGAAGAGCCCCGAGCAGCCGGGAGGTAGGGGTTTTAAAAAGGAAAGATCATAAAACATGCGGAAATATCTCAAACATGTTTCAGCTCAGGGATTCTTCAGATGTCGTCAGGGTGTCGCCTCGGCTCAGGGATCGTGACCCCAGGCAGGGAGCTAGGGCCCCTGCGGTTAGGCATTGTTCAATTGTCTCTGAGCGGAGGCTTTCCAGAAATTGGGTAAGGGGGTTACGGTTGAGCAAACAGGGGTTGGGCAAACAAGCACAGGTGGGCAAACAAGCACAGATTTCTAAGGCAAAGGTCAGCATTTCAGTTAACTAGTTCCTTATCTGGGCCCGGGCGGCTAGTTGCAGAAAGTCACGTACTGCAGAAAGTCACGTACAACATGCTTTTCCTTCATAAAATGGCTGTCCTTATGTCTAGGTAAAGCAAGCAATTGTACAGAAGCCAAAGAAGCAGGTTAGTTGTATTTATTGGTAATCTTTCAGTGGACTGTTGACATAGGTCCTTGCATATGTCCAATCCACAATGATAGCCAGGCATCATGGCACAAGCCTTTAATCCCAACACTTGAGAGGATGAGGTTCGAGGGTCACAGTGAGTTCAAAGCCACTTTGAGACTATGTAGTGATTGCCATGTCACTCTTGACTAGAGTGAAAACTTACCTTGAAAAACCAAATCAATAAATAAATTCACTTATTTCCTAGTAGATGGCAGCAGAGGGGCTTGTTATACCAAAACTAGGACATATTACATTTTTCAGAGTTAGCCAGATGGGTCAGGAGTTAAGGTTTTTGCCTGCAAAACATAAGGACCCAGGATCAATTCCCCAGTAGCTACATAAACCAGATGCACAAGGTAGCTCATGCTTCTGTAGTTCATTTGCAGTGGCTACAGGCCCTAAATCACCCATTTTCATATTCTCTCTCTCTAATAAATAAATAAAAATTGTAAAGATTTATCACAGTGTGAAGCTAAATGTCTAAGGATATGATTGAGACTTCCACAAACACAAGGTGATGGGAACCCCAATATTGCATGTGTCAGCAGATGTGATAACCAAGCATTCCACTGAAACATGGGACCTACAAGGTGAAATATCCAATCCTGAGACAAGGACCTATCCACAGGCAAAGGAAAGCATCTTGAGGCTGATAGAGGTGTTGACTAACATTTGTGAGACTCTGAGTGTTATGCCTAGCACAAAAAAAAAGAAAGAAGGAAGAGAAAAGAATAGAAAAAAAGAGAAGAAAAGAAAGGAAACAAAAAGAAGGGAAATATAGGCCTATGGTGATGGCTCATGCCTTTAATCGCGTCACTTCAGAGGCAGGGGTATGAGAATGTCCATGGTTTGAAGGCCACCCTGAGAATAAATACTGAATTCGAGGTGAACCTGGGCTAAAGTGGTACCCTAACTCCAAACCCCTCTTTCATAAAAAGGAAGAGAAATAGAAAAGGAAACATAGGAATTACCCATATAATGTGCTACCACAGAGAAGAGGAAAGTTCTGACAATGTTGTTCCTCAGACCTTCATTTTATAACTTCAGACCCAATCCATCCAGATTTAAATAACCTCTGCAGAATGCCAAAATATATGTCACACATAAAGAAATGAGGGGTTATGATGTGACTTTAATATCTAAAATATTAGGTAAATTATAACACTATTAGGGTTCAACCTTCAATAGCATTAAGAGAACCTCATACATATCATGACAATCAAATGCCTTGCAAAGAACCAGTAAAGAAAAAAACAAAACAACAACAACAACAACAAAGAAAAAACACCTGGCAAGGCATGGTGGTACACACCTTTAATACTAGCACCTGAGAGGCATAAGCACAAGGATCACCATGACTAGGGGCCCACTCCATGGGAGACAATATTTGTCCCGCATCTAACCACACACCACTTAATGATGATTTATTCAATTAAGACCTACAAAGTCTTACATCAAACAAAGATGTCAGGCTGGGCATGACAGCAAGCACCATGTGGGACGTAGAGGTAGGAGAATCACCGTAAATTGGAGGCCACACTGAGACTAAATAGTGAATTGCAGGACAGCCTGAGCTAAGGTGAAACCCTACATCAAAAACCAAAGGGAGAGAGAGAGAGAGAAAGAGATGCACAAAGTGGTGCACACAGCTGGCATCCAATGGCAGTGGCAAGACACCCTGGCCCATCCATTTTCTGTCTCTCACTCTCTCTGAAGACATATAAATGTATAAAATATTTATATAAAAAAGATAAGGATGAGGGTAGGAGAGATGGCTTAGTGCTTAAGGCACTGCCTGTGAAGCCTAAGGTACCATGATAGATAACCGAGAACCTGCATACTGCAGAAGGACAAGGTGACACATGGTCAAGTTCACACATGCACTCAAGTTGGCGCACACGTATGGTGTTCCATTACAGTGCTGTAGCACACAGCTTCAGATTCGCTGAGGTGAACTTCCAGACCAGGCACAGTTATGGAGGAAGGGATATTTATTGAAGCCTACAGATCCAGGGGAAGTTCCATAAAAGCAGAAGAAGCTGGCAGGCTTTCACAGGCCCAAGCAGAGAGAAAGACAAGCACAAGCCTAAAAGTCAAAAGCCACAGCACACTTCAGGAACTCCAGCTAGGCATGCTTTGCATATCTTTAGATTGAAATCTGAAACCCACCACCACACCTAAAGATCCACACAATGGCACTGCCTCTAGCCAAGTGGCTACTGAGGGAAACTACAAACAAATAAACAATTGAAATATATTGGGGGCCATCTATTCTATTCACACCACAAGTGCCTTGAGGCCCTAGCATGCCATTTCTTTCTCTTGCTCTGTTTCCACACCCTCCCTCCCTCACTCTCTAACACAGAGAAAACAAAAACTAAATAAAAGGCCAGCCTAAAGATTTTTCCACAAAAATCAACAAATAAGAAAATTATGATATGCTATTTTTGCATGTGTATTGTGTGGTGTGCATATGCATGGATTTCTGTGGCTGTGGGTGTGCGTGTGTGTGAGCACACATGGGATTGCACACACAACACCTTCCTTAAATATGAACAATATATCATCATGGTAACCTTCTCCCACAATCACCCAAAGTTGTAACACAAAGTGATCCATGTACTCCAAAACACACACACACACACACACACATACGCACTCTCTTTTCTCTCACTCTTTATCTCTTTGTCTGTCTCTCTCTCTCTCTCCCTTTCTCTATCTCTCATGTGCACACACACACAGACATCCCCACACACAAACACACATAGTGGATCTGGAGAGGTTAGCTGGGAGGCACTCTTCCCAGTAGGGTAGTGCTAGAGGGCAAAGGAAGCTCTCCATTTTATTGTTTGAAACCTTCCATTTCAATGCTGATCTTTTCCCTTCCAAACCAATCACTGTGGTTCGAATGTGAAACATCCCTTCAGAGACTCATGGGTTTCAGTACTTGATCCCCAGCAGGTGGTACTGTTTCGGGGGAGTGTGGAACCTTTGGGGGTAGAGTAAGTGGGTCACTAGGTGTGAGCCTTGAGGTCTGTGGCCTGTTTCCACTTCCTGACTGAGATACAATGTGAGCTGCTAGCTAATGCACCTCCAGTGATACCTTCCCTGACATGCTGTGCCATGTGCCTTCAAAGTAAAAGATGGAATAAACCATTACTCGATTAAATTTTTTTGAATAAATACTCTCATTTAAATATTTATTTGAGAGGGAGAGAGAGAGAGAGAGAGATAATAACTATGGATGTAGCAGAACATCTTGCACTGCAAACGAACTCCAGGCTGAAGCACTATCCTGTGCATCTGGCTTATGTGACTATGGAAGAATTGAACCTGGGTCCTTGGCTTTTTAGGCAAGTGCCTTCAGCACTAATCCATCTCTTCAGCCTTTAGGTTGCATGCTGACAGTTATTTAGTCACAGAAAGAAGCAACTCCCACCTCTCCACGGTAGCCTCAACCATCTTGTTCCCTGTCCTTTGCCTATGACAAAAAATTAGACAGAAAAACCTTAAACAGGAAACATGGGGGAGGCAGGGATGGCTTCGACATGAGGGCATTGGCCTGTTAAGTCAAACAACCCTGGATCATTTCCTGTGAACCCATGGTAGGCAGATGCACAAGGGGATGCAAGCCTTGTGAATTCCTTTCCAGTTCCTGGAGGCCCTGGCATGTTCATTCTCTTGTCTCTTTTTCTCTGTCTCTCCATCACTCTGCAAGTACATACAGAAAGAAGAGAGCCCCAAGCCAGATCATGTTGTTCTACAACAGAGAGCTAATCTCCAGCCTCTTATTTGAATGCCACAATCAGCAGTGCATGTCACCATCCCCATTGGTGAACATCAAAAACCATGTACCAGGCAAGAGAGATGGCTGAGAGTTTAACGTCCTTGCCTAGGAAGCCTAAAGTCCCATAACTGATTCTCCACTGCCCATATAAGACAGATGCATCTCGAGTTGCTTTGCAATGGCTAAGTGCCCCAATATGCCCTGCCTTCCTTCCATCCATATGTCCAACCATACTTTGTTTCCTTCTTCCTTTATTCTTTCCTTCCTTTTAACTTTGCTTTCTTTCTTTCTTCCTTCCTCCTTCCTTCCTTCCTTTCTTTCTCTCTTTCTTTCTTTCCTTATTTCTCTTTCTCTCTCTTTCAATCTGTCTCTCTCATTACTAAATAAGGAATAAAATGTTTCACTAAACAGTGCATGAGTAAAAGTACACACCAACATAGGTGTCTGATGTCTAAACAGTGCTATTCCAACATCAGTGAGAAGAAAAACAAAAACAGGTATAGGACATTCAGACGCTGAGACAACTAGGGACACTATGTCAGGTTACTTTCAAACAGGCATAAAGTTCAAACATTCCAAGAGTTTGAGTATTATCTTATATCAGTTCATGTAAAATTAGGTTTCCCATTTAACTCTCACATGGAGACTATTTATGGAACTTAAGGAGATGGAGGAAAAATAAAGTTTTCATGTATTACACAGTTTCTGAACCTGAACACAGTAAGAATTCACATGTAATGGTTGATATACCTCAAAGCATCTCAGGTTCCCCCTAAAACTCAAGACTGGAAAAGAATGTTTTGGGTATGAAATTTCAAAATCATTCTCCAACTTCATGTAAAACGTCAAAAATGTCATCCTGCCCACTGGGAATACATGTCAAAATATTCAAACATGTCCTCATGTTGGGCTGCAGAAACTTTCAGTGAGAAAGAACGGCAGACAGAGGTCCATCACAAACAGCTTATGCAGCAATAGACAACACGAAATTATACTTCACTGTCATGTAAATATAATAGAAAACATGGATGAGGTGTAGATATATCTCAACCCTTTTACCAAGTGGCTCATATATCATCAATGCAATAAACAGACATTTTCAGGGCTGCAGGGATGGCTTAGCAGTTAAGGCATTTGTCTTCAAACCAAAGGACCCTCGCTAGCCAGATGCACAAGTTGGCTCAGTGTCTGGAGGCCCTGGCACACCCACTCTCATTCTCCTTCTTTCTGTGCCATATGAATGAATGAATGAATGAATGAATGAATAAATATGTGAAATAGATTTTCACAGGAATGGGGAGATGGCTCAGTAGTTATAAGTGCTTGCCACTTGTGCATGAGTGCCTGAAAAACCTGAGGCCTCACGAATTCATTTCCTCCTGAAAAGATGTCAAAACCACACATTGGTATAGGACAGAAGGGATGGGAGATGGGGTGGTTGTCTCAGACAGAATAGGTGCTTGCCTGCAAAGCCTCATGGACAGATGTGCAGTGTCTCAACTGTCCGGAGTTTTCAGTTTCAAGAGGCTGATGGGCTCATACACTTTTTATTTATTTATCTAACTGTTGACCTGAAGATAAATAAACAAATAAATAAACTGACAAATATTAAAGCTAGTCAATGTCATGCACACTTGTCCATGGGGGTGAGTGGCAGAGATCAGAGAATCACTGTACCTCACTAAAGGAAAGCATCAGCTCCAGGTAGTGATCCTGTCTCAAGGATATATACAGTTGAGTAATAGTTAAGGAACTTGAAGTTCCCAGGTTTGTTCTATACAGATGTATGATGTGCACCCTGTCTGAAAATACACACACAAAAAAACCACTCCCAGGTAAAACAACAATGGAAATGCTATTATTTCCAAATCTGCTTACAAAATGACCTCTGATCTTTGTGTTTGTTTGTTTTGGTTTTGGTTGTTCAAGGTAGGGTCTCACTCTAGCTCAGGATGAACTGGAACGTATGTAGTCTATGGGTGGCCTAGAACTCACAGTGATCTTCCTACCTCTTCCTCCTGAGTCATGGGATTAAAGGCTGCACCACATCTCCTGGCTCTGACCTCTGATCTGTAAAGGTACTGAGAAATAATATGGCAATGGATCCCAAATTATGAAAGAGTAAGCACCATCTTAACCACTACTGACATAAGGCCTTAGCCTTGATCTGATAGGATTTTAAATGAATTTTGAAGAACTGTATTGACAATGAAAAACTGATTTGAGAGGTACAATTAATAATTAACTGTTTCCAGGTATACTCTCACTCTAGGCGTGGAACTCACTATATAGCCCCAGGCTGACCTTGGACTCAGTGATCCTCTTGTTTCTGCCTACCAAGTGCTGGGATTAAAGACATGTGCCTTTATACCCAGCAATTTCTTAAAAAAATACACTTTCATCTATTTGTAAACAGAGAGAGAAAGAATAGAGACAGAGAGAGGAAAAAGTGAATACGGATGGATCAGCAGGACCTCTAATCTATGAAAACATATGCCAGGTTCATGTACCCTGTTCATCTACTTTACATAGGGACTGGAAGGTAGAACGTTTAGAACTTTCTTGTTTATTGAGCTACGGATTCACTGTAGCCCATTCTGACCTGGAATTCACTAAGTAGTCTCAGGGTGGCTTTGAACTCAAGGGGATTCCCCTACTTCTGCCACGTGAGGGCTGGGATTAAAGGCATGCATCACTGTAGCAGACAGATTCAGGTTCACTGAAATGAACTTCCACAGAGATGAACTTCCACTGAGATGAACCAGGCACAGTTATGGAGGAAGGGATTTATTGAATCTTACAGATCCAGGGGAAGTTCCAAAAAGGTGAAAGAAGCTGGCCTGCCTCCACAGGCCCAAGCAGAGGAAGAGGGAGAGAGAGAGAGAAAGAGAGAGAGAGAGTGAGAAAGAGAGAAGAAGCACAAGCCTAAAGGTCAAAAGCCACAGCACACTTCAGGAACTCCAGATAGGCACACTTTGCATATCTTTAGATTAAAATCTGAAACCCACAGCCACACCTTATGATCCACCCAGTGACATTGACTCCAGCCTGGTGGCTGCAGATGCAAACTACAAACAAATATCTGAACATATTGGGGGCCATCTACTCAAACCTCCACAGTCATGAGGTACCAGAAAAGCATGTGAATTGCCTGCCCACATCTTCATGGGAACTGAAGATCTTACAGAAGACTTGCAACAGTGCATGTGAGTGCTTAGCTCCTTTCTCGCCAGAGGAACACACTCTGTTTGAAGCAGTAGACCCTTAGGAGACTCGTAACTTCCAATCAGAAAATATGACTCAATAAAACCCATATGCAAGTTTCAGTGGAAAGAAGGACCACAAACGTGTGCTACTGGAAAATTATACACATTCCCTCCATTCATTCACTATCATTCACAATGTGCAATGACAATATGGTAAGTATTTCACACAAGGTCCACCATTACCCATGAAAAGACTTGTCTGGAGATTGTCTGCAGTTGTTGTAGTCTCTGGTGTGCCCATTGTATCTCTTTCTCCCTTTCTCTCTGTCAAACAAATAAAGAAATAAAAATGAAATATTTTTTAATTATTGTCATTTTTATTTATTTATTTGAGAGTGACAGACAGAGGGAGAAAGGGGCAGACAGACAGAGGGAGAGACAAGGGGCGTGCCAGGGCCTCCAGCCACTGGAAACGAACTCCAGACGCATGCGCCCCCTTGTGCATCTGGCTAACATGAGTCCTGGGGAATCGAGCCTTGAACCGGGGTCCTTATTCTTCACAGGAAAGCGCTCAAATGCCAAGCCATTTTTCCAGCCCAAATGAGATATTTTTAAAGAAGAAACAAAAAATTATCCAGCCCAGTGATGCTGGTATGAACGTTTAAACACAGCACTCTGGAGGCAGACATAGGGGATCGCTATGAGTTAGAGGCCAACCTGGAACTACAGTGAGACCCTACCTTGAAAAGCAAAGAAAAATTAAAAATAAATGCAAATATAAACCTTCAAGCCTAGTATAATACTTTGAGCCACATAAAATTAAGGAAAATGAGAAAGAACAAAAAAAATTATGTCTGGTCATGGAAATTTCCACTTTCCTGTTGGAGCACTGTGACTTCTATTTTGCTTTGAATCCGAAAACATAGAGGAGTTCCAGGTTCATTGAGAAACAATGGGGCACCAATGAGTTCTATTAAAACTTTTTTTTAAATTTTTTTAAAAACTTTTTTTTGGTTTATTTATTTATTTGAGAGAGACAGAGAGACGGAGGCAGAGAGAGAGAGAAAGAGAGAGAGAGAGAATGGGTGCGCCAGAGCTTCCAGCCTCTGTAAACAAACTCCAGATGCGTGCGCCCCCTTGTGCATCTGGCTAACGTGGGTCCTGGGGAATGGAGGCTCAAACCAGGGTCCTTAGGCTTCACAGGCAAGCGCTTAACCACTAAGCCATCTCCGCAGCCCGAGTTCTATTAAAACTTTTAAGGTGAATTTTGTGTTGGTGCACACCTTTACCCCCAGCATTCTGGAGGGAGATGTAGGAGTATTGCTGTGTGTGCTGAGGCCAGTATGAGGCTACATGGTCAATTCCAAGTAAGCCTGGGCCACAGCAAGACTATACTTCCATAAAGCAAAGAGAGTGGTGGCACACACCTTTAATCCCAGCACATATGAGGACCACAATGACACAGGCCCATTCCACGGGAGAGAACATATGTTCCAGGACTAAATGGAGACAATGAAATGATTATTTAATGAATCAAGACCTCTTGAATCTCACATCTAACAAAAGCAGGAAGTAGAAGTACGGTGGATCATCAGAAGTTGGAGGCCACCCTGACACTAACAGTTAATTCCAGGACAGCCTGGGCTAGAGCCAGGTGCTACCTCAAAAAAAAAAAAAAAAAAAAAAAAAAAAAAGAATCCTCCTTCAGAGAGGGTTTATCAATTAAGGCTCCTGCCTGCAAACAAACAAACAAAAAAAAACTTAGGTTCCATTCCACCAGACCCTACATAAGCCAGATTCTGAAAGTGGTACATGCATCTGGGGTTCATTTGCAGTGGCTGGAGGCCCTGGTTTGCCCATCCATGTCTGTCTCTATCTGAATAACTCTCAAATAATTATATATATACTGTGGTGGTTTGAATAGAGTAGATGGCCCCCAATATAGTCAGTTGCTTATTTGTAGTTTGCATCTCAGCCACCTGGCTGGAGGCAAGGTCACTGGGTGGATCTTAAGGTGTGGTGGTGGATTTCAGATTACAATCTAAAAGATATGCAAAGTGTGCCTACCTGGAGTTACTGAAGTGTGGTGTGGCTTTTGACCTTTAAGCTTGTACTGCTCTCTCTCTCTGCTTGGGCCAGTGGAGGCAGGCCAGTTTCTTCTGCCATTATGGAACTTCCCCTAGATCTGTAAGCATCAATAAATCCCTTCCTCCATAACTGTGCCTGGTCTGGAATTTCATCTCACTGAACCTGAAGCTGACTAGTACAGAACTTGGTACCGAGGAGTGGGGTGAGATGAACCTTACTATGTGGATGTTGATCTTGTGGATCCTTTCTTTTGGAGGAATAGGCATGGACTTGGTGCTTGCAACTGAAGATGTCGTCTGGAGAGGTAAGCTAAGTTTTATGGACTATTCTGATGAGAGTCTCAGAATGCCAACTGCAGATAGCACTGAACTTCAAGGCTTGGGTTATGAGCTTTCTAAGGGGAAGGAAAGACTGCAGAGGACTTTGTTAGAACTGGCTACTGTCATAAGGGGTGGCTGAGTCCTGCTGCCCAGGCCCAGAGTGTTTGATCAAGGTTAAATTTGTAATGGACTGATGTGCTTGGCTAGAGATTTGGGACTGAGAGGTTTAAGATTTTAAGCTGGAAAACCTCAAGCAAGTTAAAATTACAGGCACTGAGACTGGTTTTAGGTTACTGAACCTGCTATTGTCAAACACATTAGCAATCTTAAGGAAGATGTTCCAACTGCTTTACATTAAAACAATGGAAAGGATGCCTGAGGAAAGACTATGATAGAAATGCAAACACTTTTGGAAAGAGTTGACTGGAGAATGAGCCTGCTTTTCAAGGCTATGATTTGTTTCATCCCTGAATTAAGAATATGGCTGTGTCCTGCACACCTGGTATTGGTTTCAGAAGCATGAAAAATGCATGGAGTGGCCGTGAATTGCACATGCTTCCAGGAGCCACTGCTGAGATTCAGGATGAGGTAGGGCCAGGTGACCTGATAGGCTGAAAGAGCCTTTGGAAAATGTGAAGAGTGGTCATGAATTGCACATGGTTCCAGGAGCTGCTGCTGAGATGCAGCATTAGGCAGGGCATGATGCCCTGGTAGGCTGAAAGAGCCTTTGGAAAATGGACCATGGTTTGCATGAAGACCTGAAGATGTTTTGTATATACCAGGAATGTGCAAGGGCTACCATACAGCACACTGTTGGCCTGGGATGGAAGCATTCCCCGGGTACTCTGCTCAGCTGGAGGGGCGGAATTGGAAAGTCTGGAGACTGTTAGTCTCTGGGTATATTGAACTTGAACTGCAAAAGTTTGATGTTTGTTTGATGGTGGTTGAGTTTGCATTGTTTTAGTCTCTCCTTGCTGTGCCTTATACCAGTTGAAAATGTTTACTCTGTGCCTTTCTATGTTAGAAGTGTTTAACTTGTTTGATTTTACAGGTCTTCATATCTTAAATTGGTCAAGATTGTGGGGACCTTTGAAATTGAACTGAGTACAATTTATAATGTGTGATCGTTATAAATCTATTGGGGGCCAGGGGCAGAATGTGGTGGTTTGAATAGAATAGAGGGCCCCCAATATATTCAGTTGCTTATTTGTAGTTTGCATCTCTAGCCACCTGGCTGGAGTCAATGTCACTGGGTGGATCTTAAGGTGTGGCTGTGGGTTTCAGATTTTAATCTAAAGATATGCAAAGTGTGCCTAGCTGGAGTCCCTGAAGTGTGCTGTGGCTTTTGACCTTTAGGCTTGTACTTCTCTCTCTCTCTGCTTGGGCCTGTGAAGGCAGGCCAGTTTCTTCTGCCATTATGGAACTTACCCTGGATCTGTAAGCTTCAATAAATCCCTTCCTCCATAACTGTGCCTGGTCTGGAAGTACATCTCAGTGAACCTGATGCTGACTAGTACATAAACATATATATACACACATATATATATGCATGTATGTATGTATCTATGCACAGGACTAGGATTCAACATGAGTTCTCACTGTGCAAGCACCAGGATCAGAGTCCCATTCCGTCACTAAGAAAAAAAGTGCGTCATGACAACACTAGCCAGGCATCATGGTGGCACATGCCTGAACCTCAGCACTTAGGAGGCAGAGGTAGGAGGATCTCTGTGAGTTCAAGGCCACTCTGAGTCTACATAGTGAATTCAGGTCAGCCTTCCCCAGGGTGCCACCATACCCTGGAACACAAACAACAACAACAAAAAGATGAGGGGAACAAGGCTGGTTAACTCTCTCTTTCTCTATCTGCTTACACAAAAATTAATAAAATAATTATATAGTTAAATAAGGATGTGCCTGGAGAGATGGATTAGTGGTCAAGGCACTTGCCTTGAAGCCTAAAGACCCACGCACAACAAACCAGAAGCGCATATACCTCAGGGACAAAGTGACACATGTTGAAGGTCGAACAAGCATATGGAGTTTCATTACAGTGCCTATAGGCTATGGAATGCTAACTCTCTCTCTCTCTCTCTGTCTCTCTCTCTCTCTCTCTCTCTCTCTCTCTCTCTCACACACACACACACACACTCACACACATACACACACATTTAAAAATAAATCAAAAACCAGTCTAATGTGTTTGCCTAAAAAAATGAAAGAAGAAAATATGATATGCCTGGGAAGCCAAAAAACCCAGGTTAGATTCCCTAGGACCCATATTAGGAAGATGTTCCAGAGGGCACACAGGTCTGGAGATTTTGCGCAGTGGCTATAGGCTCTGGCTTGCCCATTCTATCTTTCTCCCTTTTTGTCTGTCAAATAAATAAAGAAATACCAATAAAATATTTTTTAAAAGAATGGAAAATTTATCCAGCCCAGTGATGCTGGTATGAACCTTTAAACATAGCACTCTGGAGGCACAGGTACGAGATCACCATCAGTTAGAGGCCAACCTGGGACAACAGGGAGACCCTACCTTGAAAAGCAAATAAATATTAAAAATAAAATAAAATGTAAAATATAAAGCCAATACATTGAGCTAAGTAAAATTAAAGAAAATGAGAAAGAACTAAAAGAGCACTATCTCTTATCTGGTAAATGTCCACTTTCCTTTTTCAACACTGTGACTTCTATTTTGCTTTGAGTACAAAAAATAGAGGAGATCCAAGTTCAGTGAGAAACTCTGCTTCAGGGAAATAAATTGGGCAATGGAGCAAAGTGGACACTGCATGTCTCCCAATTCTCCCCACATATGCATCTGAAAACACATACATACAACCCACCACATATATTATATACACACACTATCATGGTAACAAATTTCCAAAACCTTTTTTTTTCCATTAAAATAAGTATCAAAGTTTGTAAAGAATTATATAAATTTGAGGTTTTTTAGGTTAATTGAATGCAAACCTATACATGCCCCAAGTCGATTAAATAGTAAACATATTTAAAAAAATATAAAAATGGTGCATGTATCGGGAGAGTGCTTGCAGTGCCTAATGGCCCTGGAAGGTCTATTCTTTCTGTCTCTTTTCCCTCTCTCTGCTTGTACATAAGAAACTTTTGAGAGAGAAAGAGAGACAACACATATGGACATTTTGTTACTGAAAACAAGTTCCAGACGTATGTCATTTTTGCATCTACCTCTGCAAGGGGAATGAGGAATAAAGCCACATTAACTGCAGAGCCATTTTACCACTCTCTAAATACAATATATAACTTTTTGGTTATTCTTCTTATTATTATTCTTATTAATTTGTTTTTATTTCTTTTTTGAAGTAGGGTCTCACTCAAACCCAGGCTGAACAGGAATTCCCTATGTTGTCTCAGGGTGACCTCAAATTCACAGATATCATCCTACCTCTGACCCACGTCCTTGTTATAATGGCAATCTCCCAAACATTTAAAAGTATTTGTAGAGTTGGATGCATTACACAAACTTTTCATTTCATGTGTGATTTTCCTTTATCAACAGTGTTGATTATCTTAACCACATTGAGATTGAAGTAATGGCATGCAACTTTCTTCCCAGCACTGCCTGAAAAGGTGTATGAAGTACAGTTAGCTATGAGTCAAAGTGAGCCTGATATTATGAACAAGTACATCTGATAACCAAAGAATGACTAGTATGTTTGTGGTAAACCTTGAGTGGATTGTGCCTAGCAATTTTGAAACACCCATTGGTATGGTTCCACTTAGGTGACAATAGAGTGGGGTGAAACATACAGAAGACATGGCAGTGGCTTTGTGTATAAAATCCCACTGCCTCCTGTGATACACAAACAGAGTCATTTCCACATCCTATTGTTGAGTGTCTACAGTGGCAATGAGAACCAAGGACAAAAAACAGACCAACAATACCAGAAAAGTTATGTGCACCCCTATAACCAAACATAGGTCAATATGCCCAATTTACATAGGACCAACAAGAGAGCACAGAGGAATAGAGATGAGCAACAGCGCTGCTTGAAGGGACAATTTGAAAACCAACACCAGGCCATGCTGGATGGTGCATGCCTTTAATACCCAGCACTCAGAAGGCAGAGAAAGCAGGATCACCGTGATTTTGCAGCCATACTGAAACCGCATCATGAATTCCTGGACAGCGTCTACAACATGGAAATTCTAATTCAAAAAATATGAAAAAGAACAAAAGGAAGAATGAGAGAGAGAGAATGAATGATGGGACCAGAGGAAATGGCTTAGTGGTTATTTAGTTTCACAAGAAAGACAACACACCCAGATTTGAGTTCCCAGGACACTGGTAAGTCAGACGATTCACAAAGGGTCACAGGTGTTTGGAGTTCATATACAGTTGATACACTCCCTGGCAGGCTTATTCTCTCTTTTTCTCTATCTGTCTCTTTCTCCCATAAATAAAATGAATTAAAAATTTTTTTAAAAAGCATAAAGTCGGGCTGGAGAGATGGCTTAGCGGTTAAGCGCTTGCCTGTGAAGCCTAAGGACCCTGGTTCGAGGCTCGATTCCCCAGGACCCACGTTAGCCAGATGCACAAGGGGGCGCACGCATCTGGAATTCGTTTACAGAGGCTGGAAGCTCTGGCGCGCCCATTCTCTCTCTCGCTCGCTCTCTCTCTCTCGCTCTCTCTCTCTGCCACCTTCTCTCTGTCACTCTCAAATAACTAAATAAACAAAAAAAAATTTTTTTTTAAATACTTTAAAAAAAAAGCATAAAGTCACACTTCCACATGTACAAAACTTACTGAAGCATACTTCCTGAACCAGCTAAAAACTCAATATTAAGATATACAAAAAACAAAGTCACCAGAGCTCATGAAAATTTTCATAACAGATAGTAGCAAGAGAGAGGGGCACAACGATAACCTCATGTGATGTTTACTTACAAATTTTCTTCTGGCTTGAAGCCCAGCTAAAATTGTGAAGTCTGCACAGAAAAATTTAAGACTCACAGAGTCAAGTAGTCTCTTCTGACAGAAGGGGTACTCCTTTGGGCACACATGAAACCGTTCATGACCCACAGGAGATACAGGTGGAAGGAAGGGCCTGGAATGAAACACTGCAAAGTCTAAGAACCAATGATTTCCAACCCAAACTACTATACCAAGCAAAAGTATCCCTCATAATAGATGGTGAACAAAAAACATTCCACGACAAAACTCACCATTCCTTTATGCAAATGACAAAGATACAGAGAAAGAAATAAGGGACATAGTCCCATTTTCAATTGCAACAACAACAACAACAAAAAATACCTTGGAATAACCTTAACCAAGGAAGTGAAAAATCTATATAACAAAAACACTCAAAAGAGAAATTGAGGCCAACTTGAGAAAATGGAAAGACCTCCCATGTTCCTGGATAGGCAGAATTAACATTGTGAAGATGACAATCCTACCAAAGGCAATATACAGATTTAATGCAATTCCAATTAAAATACCTACAGTGTTCTTCACAGAGATAGAAAAAATGATCTCAAATTTCATATGGAAAGGCAGAAGGCTTCGCATTTCCAAACATATCCTCAGCAAAAGAAATACCTCTGGAGGCATCACCATACCTGACCTAAAGCTATATTACAAAGCCATAGTAACAAAAAACAGCATGGTACTGGCATAAAAACAGCAGTATAGATCAATGGAATAGACTTGAGGACCGAGCTTTGGGTCAAGCAACTATAGCTACTTGATATTCGATAAAGGCTCAAACAATATAGGCTGGAAAAAAGACAGCATCTTCAACAAATGGTGCTGGACAAACTGGACAACCATATGCAGGAAACTGAAACTTGATCCACACATTTCACCATGCACTACACTCAAGTGCAAATGGATCAAAGATCTCAATATAAGACCAGAAACTCGAATACTACTGGAAGAAAATTTAGGAAGTACTTTCCATCATATAGGAATGGAAAAAGACTTCCTGAACCAAACCCCAGTAGCTCATGAACTTAAACCGTCACTCAACCAATGGGATCACATGAAGCTGAAGAGTTTCTTTATAGACAAGCATACAATAAGCAAAGGCAGTAGATCACCCACAGAATGGGAGAAAATATTTGTGGGTTATCCAACTGATAGAGGCCTAATCTCTAGAATCTACAAAGAACTCAAAAATCTAAACAGTAAGAAGTCAAACACCCCACTCACAAAATGGGGCAAAGAGCTGAAGAGGCAGTTTACACAGGAAGAAATAGAAATGGCAAACATACACTTAAGAAAATGTTCATTAGCCCTAATCACCAGAGAAATGCAAATTAAACAACTATGAGATTCCACCTTACAACAATAAGGATAGCAAACATCAAAAAATCAAATAAAAGTAAATGCTGGTGAGGATGTGGACAAGTAGGAACACTCATCCACTGTTGTGGGAATGTAGGATGCTAAAACCACTTTGGAAAGCAATCTGGAGACTCCTGAAAAAGCTGACTATAGAGATACCAACAGACCCAGTTTTTCAGTTACTGGGCCTCTACCCTAACACCTTCAAACCATAAGCTAGAGAGATTTGCTTAACCATGTCTATAGCGGCTCAATTTGTAATACCTAAGTGCTGGAATCAACACAGATGTCCATCACTAGAAGAATGGATAAGTACGATGTGGTATATCTACACAATGGGATTCTATACAGCAGTAAGAAAAAATGACACAATGAAATTTGAAGGAAAATGGTTGAACCTGGAACAGATCATTCTCAGTGAACTTACCCAATCACAGAAAAAAAGTCGCCATATACCCTCACTCATCTACAGCACCTAACCAGAATCTACATAAGATACCTTACTTACCGAGCAAGCATCTCCTAGACTAGAGACTAGAATGGAAGGGGATGGAGGGCAGGTCATCAAAGGGGTGGGAAACAAAAATCTAGACACAAATGGCAATGGTACCATAATTTTCTACTTACTAAAAGACAGACCAAATGGCTGATCCTTCACCAGGCCCTTACAGGGAACACCTGAACCACAAGATGCAGGAGAGGGTAAGATCAAGACTAACTTTTCCACATCTTCCCTCCCTTACTTCCCCTCTCCCTCTCTGTCTCTCTCTTTTATCTCTAACTATTGTATATTAGTTATCTTTTTCCTCATTTTCTTAGTGGGCACTGACCTGTAACTCCCAGAACCAGCATGGGGCTATCATCCACAATGAGATTTTGATCAGAGAGACCTACAAGGTTTCCTAAAAGACAGACAGATTTCTGTCAGAGTACTTTATGACCCACCAAAAGCTAGTGGTAAGACCCTACTGCTGAAGATACCTTATGTGATTGACATGCAAATTACAATGGCATGGCTGGAAGTTGGAAGAGAGTCAGTCCCCAGACAGTCAGCGTGTCTAGTGCCAGAAGGTGCTATATGGGCGACTTGGGGAAAATGACTAATATCTGTCTTAGCAATGCATGGTCTAACCTACTTAGCAGCAAATAACCTATTGTGATGCCCGCAAAAGTGCAGTGGTGGCACACAGCCATGGTGGGGAACCAACTGCTCTCTATTCAGCTAATTGATCCCCTCACTGGTATGGGACCCATAGCTGGAGCTGGGAAACAAGTCAGAACCAAATCCAAACATAAGCCCACTCTCCAATATCAAGCTACCATCAATTGTGGGCTACAAGAGGGCCTACACCTATTAAATTCTCTATAAAAAAAAATAAGTGTTATCTCATTTGTCCAATGCTAACTTATTCTCCGTTGGAGAATCTGCTTCTGTTTTTCAGATAGATGTAGATCCTAAGGAGGGAGCCACCACATCATACCTCAAAAGGGCCCCAGCTGAAACTAAGAAAAATTGGAGAAACAAGCAAGGGGGCTGTTTTCCTGATAAACTGGATACCAGCACAAGGGGGAAGGAGATCAGCACAGAGAAAAATCAACTCCTACCAAATCAGAGAGCCAGAGCCTCAGAGGACCCCAACACCTCATCACTTTAGCAGACCAAAAATGAACCCAACATGGATCAGGGAAATTTTGCGGAAGAGGGGGTGGAAAGAATGTCAGAGCCACATGTTGGGTCATGATATGCAGAGACATTTAGCTTACCCATAACTGTGGGCTAACTCTGTCGGGCTCCGCCGGCGGGGGCAGGTAGTGCCGAGGGAAGGACCAGGCCCGCTGGTTCCTCCCGAGGGGCTGAGGAGGAGATGAGCGTCCGACGACTCAGACCTCTCCTGGCCACCGGAGAAAAACCACACTGAGTCGGGAGTCTTGTAGAAGCAGGAACTCGATTTATTGCTATGAACAGTTGCCTATATAATGTTGGGGGTGAAGGCGGGGATTGTAGGATGGTGGGGAAAGGTAAGGGCCAATAGTAAACTGTGACTATTGAAATGATAATTCTAACTCCCATGTGGAGGTAGCAGGTAAGAAGCCATTAGGCGTCTTGCTGAGTCACGTCTGGCCAGAGGCAGATCACCAAACTTTAGCTAGGCTCAGGAAGTTCCACTAGGCCTCACACCTGGGCCTTTAGAGGCCAGCATCTCCCCCTTTTGTTTTTGTAAGAGCATTAGTCACCATGGCCCCTGTTTTAGGTTGTCCCCCTCTGGGGGTCTTAACCGTCATTGGGTACCAGGTGTTTAGCTCAGAGCATTCATCATGGCCCCTGTCTTAGGTTGTCCCCCTCTGGGGATCTTACCCGTCACTGGGTACCATGTGTTTAGCTCGGTGAGAACCCACCCCATGGCCTGTCTTAGGTTGTCCCCCTCTGGGGATCTTACCCGTCATTGGTCACATGGAGGGCAGAGGAGGTGGCAGTGGGTCATCTGAGGAACTTAATTCCTGAGTTGCCAGCCTGTGATATTTTGACCTGATGAGGTTTTATTGCCTCTAGCCATTGGTGAATAAATTGTGTAATCTTATTAATTACACAAGGCCCGACAGTGAGGAGAAGGAAAAGGAGAAGAAGGAGGGGGAGGGGCCCAAGTAGAGGGAGAAGGTAGGGTAAGAAGTCATGTAAGCCCGTCCACAGCAGGTTGTCCTGGAGATCCCGCTGCCACCTCTCCAAGTCTTCCTGGAGCCTCTTAATCCTGTCCTGGACGATTCCTGATTTATTGGCGTAAAAGCAGCATTTTTCCTGTAAAAACAAACATACGCCTCCTTTTTCGGCCGTTAGTAGGTTTAGTCCTCTCCTGTTTTGTGGGACTACCTCAGCCAGGGAATCTAGCTGTTGTTGAAGATAGGTCTCCCTCTGATACAGGGAGGGCCTCATTTCCAGGGATGATATCTACATCTGGGATTAAGGTGGCTGGGGCACAAAGGCCCGTCCAATTGGTGGGCAGAAAGTCATAGGCCATCCCGCCTCCACAAACATAAACCATTCCAGAAGGTGGGCAGCATTGAGCATTGGGATCAGCTGTGTTAAAAGTACAGAAGGAAGGATGAATGTATCCCACATCTATACTGGAATTGTTAGGGGAAGGCGGGGCCCAAATGCAAGTTCCAGGGGAAACATTGGGAAAAGCTGGACGGGGATGGGGAAGGTGGCTGAGTAATGTTTTAAGGTCGTACAGGCAACTGTACTGCAAGCAGCCAGAGAGGCCCAGATTGGAGGCAAAGCCAGCAATCCTCCACAAGGGAGGGAATTGTTTAGTTTAGTAGGGTGAAGGACCATTTTAGGAACAGTCCTCAGGGGTGGGACACTCCCTAGAGAAGTGACTGTCAGTGTCCTCTTGTTGGGACAAATATTTTAGGTCTCTCGCTGGTACCCAAATGGGTCTTTTTTCATCTTGAGGGAAGACACATCCAAACCCTCTCCCTGCTGTGAGGAGCGGATCAGGCCCTCTCCAGGCCCCAGTCAATGGGTCCCTCCATCTTACCCAGATAGAACTGTAGGTAATGGATGAAGACCAATGTTTTTGAAAAGGGGAGAGTTGTTTATCTTCTTTAGAAAAGTTTAAAATATTTAGGGTAAATAATGCCTTTTTTAGTTGGTCGTGTGGGGGTAAGGATTCCCCCTTTTGTTTTTGTAATTGAGACTTGAGAGTCTGATTATATCTTTCAACGATAGCTTGGCCCCGGGGGTTGTATGGGATGCCTGTAGAATGTGAGATTTTCCAGTTCTGGAGAAAATCTACAAAGGCCTTGCTTACGAAGCAGGGGCCATTATCTGTTTTAATTTGATCAGGCAGCCCAAGAGTGGCAAAACATTGAAGCATATGACTAATGGCATGTTTAGATTTTTCCCCGGCATGTGCTGATGCCCAGCAGGCACGGGAAAAGGTATCAACTGAAAGAAAAATATATTTAAGTTTCCCAAATGGAGAATAGTGTGTGACATCAATTTGCCACAGATGATTAGGGCGTAGCCCTCTAGGATTGCTTCCTGTAGTTTGAAGGGGGGGTACTTGGAGGAAGGGCTGACAGGACTTACAAGTCCGGACAATTTTTTTAAGGTCCTTGACTGGTACCTGTGGAAACCTGTGCTTGAGACCTCTCCAGTTGACATGGGTCAATAAGTGGAAGCGTGTAGCTTCTGTAATAGTATTACACTGAGGCATAGAAGCCATTTTATCAGCCAAATTGTTTCCTCGAGAAAGAAATCCCGGTAAGTTTTGATGACCCCTGAGATGTTGAAGAAAAATGGGGTTAATTCTTTGTTTGAGTAGGGAACGAGCTTGAATCATCAGAGGAGATATAGGGTTGGAGTCCAGTCTAATATGGGCCTCAACCAGGTTGGGTAATAAATTAACAACATAAAGGCTGTCAGAAAATAAGTTAAATGGCTCTTGAATAGTGTCCAAAGCTAGAACAACAGCAAATAGTTCTTTGAATTGTGCTGACCCCTCAACCTCATGGGAGACTGACTTTATGGGCATAGGCTCTTTTTCCTGTTTTAAGGGAGGGTAAACGACTAGGGAAGCCCCCAGGTGCCCTCCATCAGTAAACACGGTAAGAAAGTCAGGGTTAGGTTGAGACAGAAAAAGCCTGGGGGGCTTCCATTCTAATCTGGAGAAAGAACTCATCCATTTGTGGGGGCCATAATGGCAATCAATTTTACCTAGAAACCCCTCGAGAGCCATAGCAACTCTATTATTATTTCTCTGAAGCCAGGTGAAATCTGTTATCTTAAAGGGGGTGACAATAAGGTGAGGTTCTGTGCCAAACAACCGGACAGAGGTGTCTCTGCCCTTGATAATGCAATCAGCAACCTGGTTGGTTATAGAATAAACTCTGGGGACCCCACCGATTGAGAGGTGGACCCATTGGATGGGTTCACCTTCCTGGGCCAACAGTGCAGTGCATAATGTTTCCCCAGAGAAAATGTAGAGGGAGATGGGCAAATCAGGATTGAACCTCTTTAGGGTCACAGTATTTATAGCCTGTTGTACCTTATGAAAAATTTGTTGATGACAAGGGGACAAAATTACCTGAGAGGAGAAGTTAAGGTCCTTTAGGAGGTCAAATAAAGGGGACAGCTCTTCAGTAGTTATGGGTATCCAAGGCCTCATCCAATTAATTTCTCCCAAAAGCTTCTGGAGTTGAGGCAAGGTGTAAGAATCCTGAATATAAAGTTGTGGTTTAACAGGTGAAACTGTATCTAGGGTAAGGATTGAGCCCAAGATCTTAAAGGGAGGCACAGTTTGAACTTTTTCTGGAGCTACTTTAAAGCCGTGAGTATGCAGGATAGTTAGACATTGGTGGGTAAGGTCCTGGAGTGTGGAGGAATCTAGGCACCCAAGAATATCATCCATGTAAATATAAAACAGAGTATCAGGGAGATTGATAAGAGAAGAGAAAATGGATGACAGGTAATATTGACAAATGGGTGGGCTATTTGCCATGCCCTGAGGTAAGACAGTCCATTCAAATCTCCTATCTGGGCCACAAAAATTAACAGCAGGTACAGAGAATGCAAATTTTTCCATGTCTCCTGGATGGAGAGGGATAGAGAAGAAGCAATCTTTAATGTCAATGATAGTAATATGGTATATATTGGGAATAGCTGGGATCCATGGGAGTCCCCTCTGGGGAGTTCCGAAGGGGATCATGCGTTCATTGATCTTTCTTAAATCATGTAAAAATCTCCAGGACCCATTAGGCTTTTTTATGACAAAGACAGGAGAGTTCCAGGGACTAGTGGAGGGACGAATATGTCCGGCCTCCAACTGTTGATCAATAAGTATGTGGAGTTGGTGTAACTTAGAAGAAGGGAGAGGCCACTGCTCAACCCATACAGGATCCCCCGGTCTCCACTGGATTTTAAATGGGGGGGGCTGGGCAGTGGCCCTTAGAATTGGGGGTGTTTATTGGAGTACTTTTGTCTGAGTTGCTCAAAGTAAGGGTCATCTCTATAATTGGGATGATATTCCCTCCCTTCCTCAGACTGTTGTTGATATTCTTTTTTATCTAACAAATCATTATAAAAGGCCTTATGGTCAGTAGTGATGAAAGCCTCGGCATCTCCAAGGATGTCTTGCCCCAGTAAGTTAGCAGTGAGCCCAGTCACCACGAGAGGGCGGACTTTTCCCCTGTCCCCACCTGGGTCAGTCCAAGGGAGCCACGTGGCAGTCTCCCAGGAGGTGGATTGCCCGCCAATTCCCAGTAGGGGAGGGCCGGGCACAAGCTGCCAGGAGGGGGGCACTTCCTCCTTTCTCAGGACCGTTCGGTCCGCTCCAGTGTCGATGAGAAGTTTGAATTTTTTATTGCCAATATTCAAAATAATTTTGGGTCTAAGGCCGGGGACCAGGGGGACGGTCCAATAGGCTTTGATGGTCTCTTTCCCCTTATTTAACGGGGCTGGGGGAAGCCCCTGGAGGAGTTTAAAGGCTTTCCCTGTATGTTAAACTTCCATTTACATTCCTTAGCCCAATGAAACCCTTTATTGCATTTAGGGCAAAGGGTGTGAGGGGCGTTGGTCGTCCCCCCAGAGCGCGGAGGAGGCTTTGTCCTGTTGGGGCACTCTTTTTTAAAGTGGCCCTCGTCCCCGCATCCAAAACATGTCAAGTTTTTAGAATTTAACTGTAATGCACAGATCGTATTGGCCAAATCTCTCTGTTTATTTTCCTGAAGGGCGGCAGCCATGGCCCTAGCCTGATGGGAGATAGTGCCAACGTCCTTGGTGGCTACAATCCATCTACTCATGGAGTTGTCCTTGAGACCCGCACAGGCGAGGCGGTGATCGGCCGTCATCCCATCCCAGACCAACATTTTAGTAAACTGATCCCGTAATGCCCCTGGGGGAAATTTTCTTTGGAGACTTTTTTCCACCCTATCTATAAATGTAGCCAAATCCTCAGATGGTTTTTGAGTAATACTCATAAGGGGAGTTTCAGAGGGTCCCTCATCAAGCTTTTTCCATGCCGCCAAGCCCAGTGCCCTGACCTGGTCCCTATACGGGTCAGGTATAGCCGCCTGTTGAGTGCCTGTAGCATATTGATCAGAGGTACCAGAGAGCATCCCAAAAGTTATCGGCACAGGGGGCTGTTGATTTTGGTTTCGTTCTGCCTGTGCATGGCATTCATCTCTAAAAAAGGCACATCACTTAATGTATAGGGGACCTGACAAGACAGCCCTGACTAGATTTTTCCAATCTTGGGTTGTACAAGGTTGATGGGCAAGGCCCTGTAATAGGGTCTCAGCCCAAGGAGAGTTGGGTCCATCCTCCGAGACCGCTTTTTTAAGCTCCTTAAGGTCCTGAGCTTCCCACGGATACCAGGCAGCAGGGCGATTGCCCCCAGGATTTAGATTGACGGGAAATAAAAAAGTAGCTTTATTTTCTGACGGCTTGGCTGCCGAATATGGAGGGGCTGAGGGGGTCTCGGCGGCCGAATATGAAGGAGGGGCCGAGGGGGTCCAGAAAGGGTTAGTTGATGGAGGAGGTCCCCCGGAAGGCCAGGGAGCACTCTCAAAGGGATCAAGTGAGGAGCATAAAGATGCATCCTTTTGGGGTTTTTTTAAAGCTGTATCTCCAGGAGGAGTAGCTGGATTAGGCTGTATATTATCTTTTTCTTCTGTCTTTTGTTTATGTTTGGTTGGCCTTGGAGGGAAGCAGGCCTTGAGGGCTGAGATCATAGGGAGGACCCCTGAGGGGGGTATTTGACCCTTCTCCACATGTGCCCGACAAACAAGGGCCTCTACCCTATCCCACGTGTCCCAATCAAAGAGATTTCCTTCCGGCAGCCATGGCGCCAGTTTGAGAAGGCAATCCCAGGTCTGTTGAGCCTGATTATCAGTCAAATTAAGCCCTCTACTCTTTAGGAGTGCCCTGAGAGATTCTAAGGCAGGATTGGATTTACAGTTAGACTGTCCCTCATTATAAAGTTGAGAGAAAAATGTCCATAAAATTAGGGCAATAGCAACCCACATACACATGAGTACAATACAACCACAAGGATCCAAAAGATAGGTAAACATGCTGTACAAAAGCCGCAGATGTAGCTTGTCTGCAAACTAAAAGTGAAAGGAAAGAGAAAGAGAACAAAGAGACGTTGATCAACAAGTACAGGTTATAGAAGCAAAGTTTAGCACATTAAATATAAAGACTACTTATAGGGGTACGCTCACCCGCATATGTACACCGATTGACCTCCTCAACGAATGTCTCTCAGGGGGCACTAGTCTGCCGGATTCCAAGAGCCGCACGTTAGGCGCCAGATGCCGGGCTCCGCCGGCGGGGGCAGGTAGTGCCGAGGGAAGGACCAGGCCCGCTGGTTCCTCCCGAGGGGCTGAGGAGGAGATGAGCGTCCGACGACTCAGACCTCTCCTGGCCACCGGAGAAAAACCACACTGAGTCGGGAGTCTTGTAGAAGCAGGAACTCGATTTATTGCTATGAACAGTTGCCTATATAATGTTGGGGGTGAAGGCGGGGATTGTAGGATGGTGGGGAAAGGTAAGGGCCAATAGTAAACTGTGACTATTGAAATGATAATTCTAACTCCCATGTGGAGGTAGCAGGTAAGAAGCCATTAGGCGTCTTGCTGAGTCACGTCTGGCCAGAGGCAGATCACCAAACTTTAGCTAGGCTCAGGAAGTTCCACTAGGCCTCACACCTGGGCCTTTAGAGGCCAGCATAACTCCACAATGCATGACCCATATACCTCAATGAGGAGGGGCCAAGGGGAGGGGGTAGGTCATGGATGAGCCTCGTAATGGTACCAAACTGACTGTATTTGCTGAATACAAAACTAACTAATGAAAAAAAAAAAAGAAAAGAAAACAATGCGGACATAGGAAACGGCTTATAGGATTGGCATAGTTGTGCAAACTCAAAGGACATGGATGTCATTCTGCAGGACCCAGGTAAGCTAGATGCGCAAGTGGGCACATGAGCCTGGAGTTTGTATGAAATGGCCAGAGTCCCTGGCCTGCACTTTCCATTATTCTTTCTGTCTATCCCTTTCTCTCTCATAAGTAAATGAATAAAATACCTTTGAAAAGGAAAAAAAAGAAAACCTACACCAGTATGATGGATAGATATGCAAAAGTCAATGACGCTGTGTTTGTGAGGCTGCTTAGGAAGCTATATTAAAATAGACAGAAAACATAGTCTCATCTGCTCAAGAAAATTTGCAGAAGAGCAGAATGGAATGGAGATGGCCATGATTGTAACAACATGTGATGCATACTTGTGAACTTTCTTCTGAGAGAGTAAACAAATACATAATTATTCAAAATAGCCAAATAAATAGGAAACTGAAGAATTATATCATTTTGGTTTAAAATGAAAGTGAAAGAGTCCTACAGCCTGTGTCACCAGGGAGAAATAAAACAGTGCTCCTTGTACATCATGGAATTCCAACTCTCATTCAAGAATTCTGCACCCACATCAGGGTACATTTCAGAAAAGTTGATTTATAATCATCATGAATGACAATAAATGAGCAGTCCAAGCCACCAAACTCAAATTTTCTCTAACATTTTTAAATCACTGAAAGTTTTATATCTGAGGGAGGGTCTCATGTTCTATCAGCTGGCTTGGACTCCTGGAGGTAGTGCGCCCTCAGCCTATTAATATATGCTTCCTTGGGCTGTGTTATTCCTGGAGAAATCAGGGAGATACAACTTAAAGACGAAACACTGGGAATGGAGGGATGGCTTAGCAGTTAAGTCTCTTGCCGGAAAAAAAAAAAAAAGGCCCAGGTTCAATTCCCCAAGACCCATGTTAGCCAGATGAACAAGGGGATGAATGCATTTCAAGTTTGTTTGCAGTGGCTGGATGCCCTGGCATGCCAATTCTGTCTCTCTCTCTCTCTCTTTGTCATTCATATAAATAAATGAACATTATATATTTTAAAAGAAACACTGATCTGAGCCCATTTCAGAGGATTCACTCCATTGTCACTCAACTTTCTGCAACCACTTGCAAAGTATATGTTGTTTGAAGGGCTACATGGCAGAAGAGACCTGCTCACCTCAGAGCAGATGGGAAGCAGAGAGACAACAACAGGAAAAAGGTACTCAAAAGTCAGCCTCCAGTGACTACCTCCTCCAGCAAGGCTCCACTTCCCACAGCTCCACAAGCTGAAGACTGAGTGTGAGACCTCATCAGAAACATAGACGGCAATGAGAGACATTTTACTTTCAATCCTCTGGAGCATTCTAACTACTAACACAGGCATGTACAGAGCTGTTTCTAACCAGCTGATGTTAGAAGAGGCTTGCTTTAGAAAAAGCTTTGGGAGGTAACTAACAGAAAATATGTATATATATGTGTATATACATATGTATATATATAGATATGCACACATACACATATATATATGTATATATATATATATACATCAAACTTTATATATATATATACATATGTATATGTATATGTGTATATATGAATGTTTTATTAATTTAGCTATTTTGTTATGCTGCAGATAGGGTCATGCTATGTAAATCAAATCTACTTGATGTAGACCAAACTGTCCTAGAACTTATGGCAATATTCTTGTCTGTTCTTCCTCAGTGCCTCAAACAACACTGCATATCATCATCCCCACCAGTGAACATTAAAAGCCACGGTTTCAGCTTCAGAGATGGCTAGAGGTTAAGGTACTTGCATAGGACCCCTAAGGACCCATGTTTCATTCCACAGTAACCACAGAAGACAGATGCACCTGGAGTTGGTTTGCAATGGCTAGAGGCTCCGGTATGCCCATTTTCCCTCTCTCTCCAATAAGTAAGGAAAGGAATAACATATCACAATTAAAAAAAAAAAAAAACAAGTCAAGTGAGCCCCATCAAATTGGTCTGGTGTAGAAATAGTGCTATGTGAAAGTCAGTGAGAAAGAAACCAAAAAGTACTATGCCATTGGCAGTCTGAGACACCTACAGACAATGAGTCAGGCCAGATTAACAGGCCCAAAGTTCAATCATTCAAAGAGGAAGAGAATTATATTTTATCAGTTCATCTAAAATGAGGTTTCCCATTTAGCTTTTACATGGAGATTATTTATGAAATTTAAGAAGAACAGAAAAAAACAGTTTTCACCTAGGATACAGGTCCTAAAACTCAAAGCAGTAAGAAGTGACATCTAATGGTTGATATGCTTCAAACATCTCTGATTCCCCCTAAAACTCAAGAGATTACAAAAGAATGATTTTGGCAAGGACGTTCGAAATCATTCTCCAAGTTCTTGCTAAAATATCAAAAATGTCATGCAGCCCACTGTCAAAACGACTCCAAATATTCAAGCACATCCTCTTGTTGGGCTGTAGAAATTTTCAACCAGAAAGAACGCCAGATAGAGTTCCATCAGAAACAGCCTCTGCACTGTTTACTTCACCAAATACTTCTTTATTTATTTATTTGAGAGCAAGAAACAGAGAGAGAAAGAGGCAGAGAGATAGTGGGAGAGAGAGAGAGAGAGAGAGAGAGAAACTGGGTGTGACAGGGCCTCCAGCCACTGCAAATGAACTCCAGATGTGTGCACTCATTTGTGCGTCTGGGTAACATGGGTCCTGGGGAATCGAGTGTCGAACCGGGATCCTTCGGCTTAACAGGCAAGCGCTTAACCGCTAAGCCATCCGTCCAGCCGAACATACTGTCTTTTTAAACAAACTCCATGTTGTCCATGCTACTTTGTGCATCTGCCTTTATGTGGACACTGTGGAATTGGTCACAGATCATCAGGCTCTGTGAACAAGGGCTTTTAACTGCTGAGCATTATCTCCAACCCTATGTCCTTTTTGTTTATTTAAATGAGTCATAATGCCTCCGAGGCTGGCCTACAACTAGTGATCCTCCCACTTTCTTGGTAGGGAGGACTACAAATATGCACTGCCACACCCAGTCTGTACCAAACAGTTTCACCAGCTGTGTCTTCCACATGATCCTTTCTTCTTGACTTCCACAAGGGCAAAGGACAAAACACTCTCACAGGGCCTGAAGTGGTGGCACAGTAGCAAAGACACTTGCCTGCAAAGCCTAACAATCCAAGTTTCAAAAGCACAATGGGCCAAGCCTAGAAGGACAGCCCAGTAATCTCTGAGCCAGAATCTTGAAGGAAGAAAGACTGCAATCTCAAGGCTTAGAGGAACCACAGAAAGTCTTCAAAACAATCCTGGAACAACTTAGACTATTATAAAATGCTGAGTGATAATGGACTGGTGACATAGGCTCTTGCACACGTTCAATCCACAATGATAGCCAGGCATCATGGCACAAGCCTTTAATCCCAACACTTGAGAGGATGAGGTTCGAGGGTCACAGTGAGTTCAAAGCCACTTTGAGACTACGTAGTGATTTCCATGTCAGTCTTGACTAGAGTGAAAACTTACCTTGAAAAACCAAATCAATAAATAAATTCACTTATTTCCTAGTAGATGGCAGCAGAGAGGTTGTTATAACAAAACAAGTACATATTACATTTTTCAGAGTTAGCCAGATGGGTCAGGAGTTAAGGTGTTTGCCTGCAAAACCTAAGGACCCAGGATCAATTCCCCAGTAGCTACATAAACCAGATGCACAAGGTGGCTCATGCTACTGTAGTTCATTTGCAGTGGCTACAGGCCCTGGCTCACCCATTTTCATATTCTCTCTCTAATAAATCAATAAAAATTGTAAAGATTTATCACAGTGTGAAGCTAAATATCTAAGGATTTGAATAAGACTTCCACAAACACAAGGTGATGGGAACCCCAATATTGCATGTGTCAGCAGATGTGATAACCAAGCATTCCACTGAAACATGGGACCTACAAGGTGATAAATCCAATCCTGAGACAAACATCTACCCACGGTCAAAGAAAAGCATCTTGAGATTGGTAGAGCTGTTGACTAACATGTGTGAGACTTTGAGTGCGACTCCTAGCACGAAAAAAAGAACGAAAGAAGAGAAATAAAAGAAAAAAAGAGAAGAAAAGAAAGGAAACAATAAGAAGAGAAAATATAGGCCTACAATGATGGCTCATGCCTTTAATTGCGTCACTTGGGAGGCAGAGGTATGAGAATGTCCATGGTTTGAAGGCCACCCTGAGAATAAATAGTGAATTCCAGGTGAACCTGGGCTAAAGTGGGACCCTAACTCCAATCCCCTCTCTCATAAAAAAAGAAGAGAAATAGAAAGGGAAACACAGGAATTACCCATATAATGTGCAACCACAGAGAACTGGAAAGTTCTGACAATGTTGTTCCTCAGACCTTCATTTTATAACTTCAGACCCCATCCGTCCAGATTTAAATAACCTCTGCAGAATGCCAAAATATATGTCACACATAAAGAATGGAGGAGTTATGATGTGACTTTAATATCTAAAATATTTGGTAAATTATAACACTTTTATGGTTCAACCTTCAATAGCATTAAGAGAACCTTATAAATATCATGACAATCAAATCCCTTGCAAAGAACCAGGAAACAAAAACAAAAACAAAACAAAAAAAAAAAAAAAAAAAAACAAAGAAAAAACACCTGGCTAAGCATGGTGGTGCACACCTTTAATACTAGCACCTGAGAGGCATAAGCACAAGGATCACAATGAGTAGAGACCACTCCATGGGAGAGGATATTTTCCCATGACTAACCACAGACCAGTGAATGATGATTTATTCAATCAAGACCTCCAAAGTCTTCATCGAACAAAGTTGTGAGGGAGAGGTAGGAGAATCACCGTAAATTGGAGGCCACACTGAGACTAAATAGTGAATTGCAGGACAGCCTGGGCAAAAGTGAGACCCTACCTCAAAAAAAAGGGGGTGGGGAGAGGGTCTAGAGCGATGGCTTAGCAATTAAGGCTCCTGCTTGTAAAGACCAAGGCCCTAGGTTCATGTAAAACAGGCTCCATGTGAGCCAGTTGTAGAAGGTGCTGCAAGCATCTGTAGTTCATTTGCAGTTGCTAGAAGCCCTGGTGTGCCTGTCCTCTCTCTGTCTCTGTCTACCTAACTCTCAAATATTTGTGTGTGTGTGTGTGTGTGTGTGTGTGTGTGTGTGTGTGTGTGTTTTAAAAAAAAAATCAGGAAGATTAACTGGGTGTGAGGAAGAGTTCTGGCTATGGAAGCACTAGGACCCAAGTCCCATCCCACCACTAAGGTGAAAATCAGGTCATGGCAACACAAGCTGGGCATGCTGGCACATGCCTTTAGTCTCAGCACTCCAGAGGCAGTGGTAGCAGGATCTCTGTGAGTTCAAGGCCACCCTGAGTCTACATAGTAAATTCCAAATGACTCTGGGCTAGGGAGCAACCATACATCAGAAACCCAAGAACAACAACAACAAGAAAAAGATAAGGTGAACAAGTTGGCAAAATGCCTCAGTGATTAAGGTGCTTCCTTCCAAAGCCTAAGGAGCTGGGTTCAGTTCGCTAGCACAAGCAGGGCATGGTGGTGTATACCTTTAATCCAAGAACTCAGGAGGCAGAGGAAGGAGGATCACCAGTTGAGTGCAACCTGAGGCTACATAGTGAATTCCAGGACAGTCTGAGCGAGGGTGAAACCCTACATCAAAAACCAAAGGGACAGAGAGAGAGATGCACAAAGTGGTGCACACAGCTGGCATCCAATGGCAGTGACAAGACATCCTGGCCCATTCATTTTCTGTCTCTTTGTCTCTGAAGAAACATAAATGTATAAAATATTTATATAAAAAAGGTAAGGATGAGGGTAGAAGAGATGGCTTAGTGCTTAAGGCAATGCCTGTGAAGCCTAAAGGGCCATGATAGATAACCCAGAACCTGCATACTGCAGAAGGACAAGGTGACACATGGTCATGTTCACACATGCACTCAAGTTACACGTATGGAGTTCCATTACAATGTTGTAGCAGACAGCTTCAGTTCGCTGAGATGAACCTCCAGACCAGGCAAAGTTATGGAGGAAGGGGTATTTATTGAAGCCTACAGGTCCAGGGGAAGTTCCACAAAGGCAGAAGAAACTGGCTCCCTTTCACAGGCCCAAGCACAGAGAAAGGCAAGCAAAAACCTAAATCCAAAAGCCACAGCACACTTCAGGAACTCTAGCTATGGACGCTTTGCATATCTTTTGATTGAAATCTGAAACCCACAGCCACACCTTAAGATCCACACAATGGCACTGACTCTACCCAGGTGGCTAATGATGCAAACTACAAACAAATAAACAACTGAAATATATTGGGGGCCATCTATTCTATTCACACCACAAGTGCCTTGAGGCCCTAGCATGCCATTTCATTCTCTCTCTTTCTATTTCCACACCCTACCTCCCTCACTCTCTAACAGAGAAAATAAAAACTAAATAAAAGGCCAGCCTAAAGTGTTTTCCACAAAAAAACAGCAAAAATTAAAAATATGATATGCCATTTTTGCATGTGCATTGTTTGGTGTGCATGTACATGCATTTCTGTGGCTGTGGGTGTGCATGTGTGTGCGCACACATGGGATTGTGCACACAACAACTTCCCTAAATATAAACAATATATCGTCATGACAACCTTCTCACACAACCACCGAAAGTTGGAACCAAAGTGGTGCATGTACACTGAAACACACACACACTTATGCACTCTCTTTTCTATCACTCCTTACCTCTCTCTCTCTTCTCTCTTTTACACACACACAAAAACACACATAGTGGATCTGGAGAGCTTAGCTAGAAGGCACTCTTGGCTGTAGGGTATTGTTGGATGGTAAGTGAAGCTCTCCATTTTATTGTTTGAAACCTTCCATTTCAAGGCTGATCTTTTCCCTTTCAAACCAATCACTGTGGTTTGAATGTGAAACATTCCTTCAGAGACTCATGGGTTTCAGCACTTGATCCCCAGCTGGTGGTACTGTTTGGGAGATTGTGGAATCTTTGGGGGTTGAGGAGGTGGGTCATTAGGTGTGAGCCTTGAGGTCTGTGGCCTGTTTCCACTCCCTGACTGAGATACAATGTGAGCTGCTAGCTAATGCACCTGCGGTGATACCTTCCCTGACATGATGTGCCATGCGCCTTCAAACTACAAGATGGAATAAACCGTTCCTGCATTACATATTTTTGAATGAACTCTTTCATTTATTTACTTATTTATATGAGAAGGAGAGAGACAGAGACAGATAATAAATATGGATATACGAGTGCATGCAGCACTGCAAACGAACTCCAGGCTAAAGCACCATCCTGTGCATGTGGCGTACGTGCATACCGACATATTGAACCTGTGTCCTTCTCTTTTTTAGGCAAGCGCCTTCACCACTAAGACATCTCTCAGCCTTTAGGTTGCATCCTGACAGTTATTTACTCACAAAAAGAGTAACTCACACCTCTTCATGCAGGCCTCAATAATCTTATTCCCTGTCCTTTGCCTATGATGACAAACTAGACAGAAATACCTTAAACAGGAACGATGGGGATTGGAGAGATGGCTTAAGCATTAGGGGATTTTCCTGCAAAGCCAAACAACCCAGGGTTATTTCCTGAGAACCCATGTTAGCCAGATGCACAAGGGGATGCAAGTCTCATGAGTTCCTTGGCAAATCCTGGAGGCAGTGGCATGTCCATTCTCTGTCTCCTTTTCTCTGTCCCTCTGTCTGTCTCTCACTCTGTATAGTACATACAGGAACAAAGGAGCCCCAAGGCAGATTATGTTGTCCTACAACTGAGAGCAAATCTCTAGCCTCTTTCTTGAATGCTGCAATCAAAAGGGCATGTCACCATCCCCTTTGGTGAACATTACAAACCATGTATCAGGCTGGAGAGATGGCTGAGAGGTTAACATCCTTGCCTAGGAAGCCCAAAGTCCCAAAATTAATTCCCCACTGAATGGCAGAGATAAGAGCATCACAGTACCTCAATAAAGGAAAGCATCAGTCTCAAGGTAATGATCCTGTGTCAAGGATATATTTAGTTGAGTTATAGTTAAGGAACTTGAAGTTCCCTGGTTTGTTCTGTGCAAATGTATGATGTGCACCCTGTCTGAAAACACACAACAAAACCACACCAAGGTGAAACAACAATGGTACTGTTATGATATCCAATCTGCTTAAAAAATGACCTCTGATCTTTGTGTGTGTTTGTTTTGGTTTTGGTTTTTCAAGGTAGGGTCTCACTCTAGCTCAGGATTAACTGGAATTCCCTATGTAGTCTATGGCTGGCCTAGTACTCACAGAGATATTCCTAGCTCTCCCTCCTGAGTGATGGGATTAAAGGCTGCACCACATCTCGTGGCTCTGACCTCTGATCTGTAAACGTACCGAGAAATAATACAGCAATGGATCCCAAATTATGAAAGAGTAAGGCCATCTTAACCACTACTGACATAAGGCCTTAGCCTTGATCTGATAGGATTTTAAATGAATTTTGAAGAACTGTATTGACAATGAAATCCATGTCAATCATCTCATACCAAACTAGGAAGTTTGACTGCTGAAGTTTTAGGGATACTGACAGAAAATATAAGGTTCCCAGATCAGTTTCATATGTTTGTATTACTATTAGTTAGAATACTGGAGCAGGCAAAGGAAAATAAAACAGAAGATGAACAGTGGGAATACAAAATCAAGCATTGGATAACTAGTTTGTATTTTATACTGCATATTTATTTTGTATTCCGTGTGTAAATTCGTGTAGTATCAAGGACCACCTTATGTTTAATTAATATGTCATTAAAAAATCAAAATTTAAAATCAATGATTATCTTTTTCTAAATAAAATATCTCCAGAACCTATGAAAAAAAAAAAAAAAAAGAATACTGGTGCAGGGCCCAGTTACTTCAAGACTGCAAATCTACAGAACCATTGTACAGTCAGGTGGTCTGTCCATTGCTGCTTCACAGTGGGCTGCAGGCCATGACCGCTATGGGACATTGATTACCCATTGCTGCTATATTATACTACAGCAGCCATTGGCTTAAGCCCTACAAAGTTACTATCATGAAAGTTTAAACATGGGCAAAACAATGTTGCTGCAAAGCACTGCCATCAAGGTTTGGGCAGGGATGAATTACTTCAGGAAAGTCAGGAGGAGAAGCCAGGCATGGTGCTGCACACTTTTCATCCCAGCACTCTAGAGACAATGATAGGGGGATCATAATCACTTCAAGGATACCCTGAGACTACATAGTGTATTGTAGCATAGCCTCTGCTAGAGGGATATCCTACCTTCAAAATATAAATAAATAAATAAATAAATAAATAAATAAATAAAACATTTTTTGAAATTAAAAGTATACAGGGGGATGTTTCCTTGACTTTCAAAGGAATTTTGTGTATATTTTTCTTTGTTTGTGTGTGTCTGTATGTGTTCACATGCACACACAACCTGTCTTAGTTTATGTAAGCGAATACACTTAGATTTCAATTCTCCATAACTCTTGAAAGAGAAAAATTTAAACTGTACTCAACATTGATTTATTATTATATATTTGAGAGACAGAGAGACAGACAGAAGCAGAGAGAGAAAATGAAAGAATGGTTGCACGAAGGACCCCAGGAATTGTAAACACTCTCCAGCTATATGTGCAAATTTGTGGATCTGGCTTTATGTGCATACTGAAGGGTTCACTCCTTCTCTTTCTTTCCCTTTCCCTTTCTCTCTCTCTCTCTCTGTCTCTCTCCCTCTCTTTCTCCCTGTCCCTCTCCTTCTCTCTATCTAAAATAAATCATCAAAAAGGAACTAGTCATGGCCATCTGGAGAGATAGCTGGGCAGTGAAGGTGCTTGCCAGCGAAACCAAAATTAAACTGGTTTGATTTGCCAGTTCCCAGGAAAAGTCACATGCACTTGGTGACATGTGTGATTGGAG
The DNA here is from genome assembly GCA_036346955.1 of Dipus sagitta. Lineage (NCBI taxonomy): Eukaryota > Metazoa > Chordata > Mammalia > Rodentia > Dipodidae > Dipus > Dipus sagitta. Next base: position 29,666,782 of record CM070791.1, read on the forward strand.
TTTGTTTGCACTGGCTGGGGACCTAGATTGTCCATTATCTCTCTCTTCTTTCTCTCAAATAGGTATATAATCTGCATATGGACATCAGTTCAGAAGCCCAGACCCACACCAAAAGGAAAATCTCTGGAATACCTCTTGGAATCCCAGTGTGCCTATGAGAAAATAGGAGACGAAGACAGGAGGATGTCAGAAGTCCCACAGCATGGTACATAAGACACTGTCTCAAGGTAGAAGTGGAGGACAGACACCCAAAGTTGCTTCATGCCTCCAAACATGCTCTGTGGTGCATGTACACCCACAGACTTGTGCGTATGTGTTTGTGTGTGTGTGTGTATGTGTGTGTCTGTGTCAGAAAGGAAGACCTAACAATAAGTTGCCAGAAACTAATCAGATACTATAAAGTATGTACAAACACTTCACTAACAAAGTTTTTAAACACCTATTTTAAGGAAATCAATAGGCTTTAAGAAAACATGGAAAAATTGAGGAATATTCTAAGAGAAAAACTAATTTCAGAGGTATAATTAATAATTAACTGTTTCCAGGTGTAGTCTCACTCCAGACATGAAATTCACGATCTAGTCCCAGGCTGACCTTGGACTCTGTGATCCCCTAGATTCTGCCTACCAAGTGCTGGGATTAAAGACATGTGTCTTTACACCTGGCAATTTCTGAAAAAAAAATTACCCTTTCACTTATTTCGAAGCAGACAGAGAAAGAATAGAAACAGAGAGAGGAAGAAAGTGTATAAGAATGGATCAGCAGGAACTCTAGTTGATGAAAACAAATGCCAGATTCATGCAGCCTGTTCATCTAGCTTTTCATAGGGACTGAAGGGTAGAATATTTAGAACTTTTTTGTTTTTTGAGCGACGGACTCACTGTGGCCCATTTTGACCTGGAATTCACTAACAGTCTCAGGGTGGCTGTGACCTCACGGCGATCACCCTACCTCTGTCACCCATGGTCTGGGATTAAGGGCATGCATCACTGTAGCAGACAGATTCAGGTTCACTGAGATGAACTTCCAGACCAGGGACAGTTATGGAGGAAGGGATTTATTGAAGCTTACAGATCCAGGGGAAGTTCCATAAAGGCGGAAAAAGCTGGACAGTCTTCACAGGCCCAAGTGTGTGTATGGGTGTGTGTGTGTGTGTGTGTGTGTGTGTGTGTGTGTGTGTGTGTGTCTGAGAGGGAGAGAGAGAAGGAAGACCTAACAATAAGTTGCCAGCAATGGATCAAATAATATAAAGTGTGTACAAACACTTCAGTAAAAAATTTTTTAAACACCTGTTTTAAGGAAACTCAATGCTATTTCAGAAAACATGGACAAACTAAGCAATATTCTCACAGAAAAACTGAATAGAGAGGTAGAAGTAATTAATGCTTATTTCCAGGTAGTGTCTTACTCAAGGCCTGCAACTCACTATCTAGTCCCAGGCTGACCTTGAACTCAGTGATCCTCCATCTGCCTAACTAGTCCTGGGATTAAAGACATGTCCTTTGCAGCCGTCCATTTCTTAAAATCTTTTAAGTTTTACTTATTTGCAAGCAGAGTGAAAAACAGGGAAACAGAGAGAGGAGAAGAGTGTAAAACAATGGATTACCAGGACCTCCATTCGATGTAAACGAATGCCAGTTGCATGTATCCTGTATATCCAGGTTTACATGGGAAATAGACAGTAGAACTCAGGTCATTACAATTTGCAAGCAAGGATTTTAAGCTAGATGCACCAGGGGGCACATGGGCCTGAGTTTACATGTTATGGTTAGAGGCCCTGGCCTGCCCACTCTCTCTTTGTCTCTATCTGTTCCTTTTTTTCATATGTATATAAATGAAATATTTAGCCGGGTGTGGTGGCACATGCCTTTAATCCCAGCACTGGAGAGTCAGAGGTAGGAGGGTCGCTGTGAGTTGTAGGCCACCCTGAGACTCCATAGTGAATTCCAGGTCAGCCTGGGCTAGAGTGAGACCCTACCTTGAAAAACCAAAAATAAACAGAAAAAAAAAAACATTTTTTAAAAAGAAAAACCTATGACTGGGCGTGGTGGCACATGCCTTTAATCCCAGCACTCAGGACGCAGAGTGTAGGAGGATCGCCTTGAGATCGAGGCCACCCTGAGATTCCATACTGAATTCTAGCTCAGCCTGACCAGGAGTGAGACCTCACCTCCAAAAAACAAAAACAAAAAAAAAGGAAAACTTACACCAGTATAATAGATAGAAGTATAAAAGTCATGGAAGCTGATACTGTGAGGCTGATAAGGATACAATATTAAAATGGAAAACCAAAAATCGAATTTCAAAGCAGGAAAGGAGGGGGGAGGAAAGGTATTACTAGGGGAAATTTTTCATAATCATGGGAAATGTTTTAAAAATTAAGGAATGAAGAAAAAACTCTACTGCTCATGAAAATGTGTGGAAGAGCAGTTTGCCATAATAAACTGAATAAATAAATAAATAAGTAAATAAATACATAAAGGAAGATGTTTCCTTGACCTTTACAGGAAATTTGTGTATGTTTTGTGTGTGTGTGTATCTGTGTGTGTGTTCACATGCACACACAACCGCTTTTAGTTTATGAAGGTGAAAACATTTAGATTCCATTACACATATCTCTTGAAAGAGAAAAATGAAAATTGTACTCAACCTTGATTTTTTATTACATATTGGAGAGACAGAGAAACATACCCACAGACAGACAATAGGAGACAGAGAGAGAAAGAGCAGGAATAGATGAAACAGGGACCCCTGGAATCATAAACAAACTCCAGGTGTATGTGGGAATTTCTGCATCTGGCTTTTTGTGGATACTGAAGGTCCCTCTCTCTCTGTGTCTCTGTGTCTCTGTCTCTGTCTCTCTCTCTGTCTCTCTCTCTCTGTGTGTGTGTGTGTGTGTGTTTGTGTGTGTGTGTGTGTGTGTGTGTGTGTGTGTGTGAGTCATTTTTTCTCTCTCAAGCAAATCAGGAAAAGTGAACCAGTCATGGGCAGCTGGACAGATAGCTGAGCAGTGAAGGTGATTGCCAGGAAAACCAAAAAGACACTTGTTTGAATTGTCACTACTTAGGAAAGCTGACACATGTGTTTGGAGTTTGTTTGCATTGGCTGGAGGCCTAGTGTGACAATTCTGTCTCTCAAATTGATTTAGAATTCAGGTTCGAATAGAGGTTCAGATATCTTTTCTTGAATTTTTGTTGATTTGTATTGACCATGAATCTTATTGCCTCTGTGCAAGCCATGCCAGGCACTCCACCACAGAAAGCATTGTCCACTCTGTGTGTCAGAGGAGGCAGTGGGATTTTACGCTTTGTACCACTGTCATGGCTTTGTATATTTCAGCCCACTTTTTTCTCATCTAAATGGCACTATACCATTGAGTGCTTCATAAAAATTCAAAATTACAAGGCCCAATTCAGGTTAAGCCTACCAGAAACACAGTTCTCTTTCTTTTGTTATCAGATACTTGTTCACAATTTGTTTTCAGGGAAAGTAGGCACAACTTGTGAGAAGTATCAATCTCAGAATTCATCTCTTCCTGGCATACCCACTCTTTCTCTTTGTCTCTATATCTGTGTCTGCTTCTTTCCCTCTCTCACTTACTCCAAAAATAAATTATTTTTAAATAAATAAATGAAACTATAGTCAAAATTTTCTGAAGGTATCAGCTTCAATATCATAAATTGTGTGATTACTTCTTAAAAATTTATTATACATCTCTTTTCAAACCACCAATTTTATCCTTCTAAGGAAAGTACACGATATTTTTGAATTTAGTAATTAGAATCGTTAAAAAATAAATAATAGAATGTTTACGAGGTCCAACTGTTATGAAAAGACATACACTACCTTCACAGATGTCATCTTGATGAGGGAAATTGAAAGTTGGTTCCCAATGATTTGCACAGTAGATTTTGGGAACAAAATTATAATAAAAACAAAAAATTGTTTGCTACTGGCAATTTGTTCATTTGAATGAATGACATTATATTGAAGACTCCAGAAATAACAAGGATAGTATCGGTAGTTATTATGTAAGGACGATACAAGGGAATAATACTGAGATGATACCTCACAGAAGTTGTCACTACATTTTGGCAAGCGGAACCTGGACTGGCCTGGTCATTTTGAATATTTATTTAGCAACCCAATAGTCTGCTGGCACAAAGGTGAGAGCAAAGGGAATGAAATGGACAGAAAATATAAGTGTGGCATTAAATATAAAATCCCACTGCCTCCTATGATACACAAACAAACTTGACAACGCATACTGTGGTCTGATGCTCGGTTTTGGTTGCATAGGGCAACGATATCCAAAGGCAACAGGAACACAACAACAATTCAAGAAATGATACCTGAACCACTATCAAAAGATGAATCAAGGGATATGATGTACTGTGGAGTTTCAAAGGGAAAACCTAGGGTACTGAGGGAATTACCATGGGGTATTGTTTACAATTATGGAAGGTGTCAATAAAAAGTGAATTAAAAGAAAGTCAAGTCAAGATGCACACATTATCCAGTACTAAAGGGGCAGCACAGAGGAATTGAGATGAGTAAATCTGCCTGCTGATGGCAGAGTTTGGAAATGTAAACCATGTGTATGGGGAGATATATAAAACACTCAAAGAGATTTCTAGAATCTTCTAAGACCTCAAAGTTAGAATACACTAAAAACATATTCACAAATGCTCAGGGAAATGAGCTGAAGGAAGGCAGAAGTACCAGACCTTGTGAGGCAATATTCCTGTGCACTGCCTCCATCCGTGGACTGACTGGTATGCCCAAAACTCAAAAAATATAACAACATGAAAAATGACCACAATGCCTCTCTTAGGGGCCACATATTGCAATGTGCAAAGGAAGAAAGGCATGATTATACCCAAATGTTATTTGCATCCACAAAGTTTCATTGGAAGTAAAATAAACCAACGAAAGAAAAATTGAAAAACTAAACATGTAAGACATTGAAAAAAAATTCCACCAGGCTTCAAGCTACAACCTATGATTCTACTGCCCATGTGACCAGGTAGAAGAGGAAACACTGCTCCTTGTGCATCCTGGATATCTGTCTCTCTTTCAAGAATCCGGCACCATAATCAGTGCACAAATATTTCAGACACCTCCATTCCAGGAGGCTTGAAATATCGAAGGGGTGTAATGAAAACTAAGATTTTGCTCAAATTTTAGGAAAATGATTCTATCTCACACAGGTCTCTCATCAACACTCAATGCTCACTCGATAAATCTGGTAATTTATCTGGAAAGAAGCAGTGGTGTAACCTAGAGTGAGAACTTAATGCTTTCAACCTTGGTTAGAGAATCTGTAAATTGCAGGTGAAAGTGAATGCCATGATATTCCAGACAATTTCTGTGTGATAGAAAAATGAGGCACCTGACAAGCACGTCAATTACTTGGTCACATCTGCATGGAACCTGCTTATCTGACAGAGGACATGAGACACGTTATATGAACGTTGAGCCCCTTTCTTGGCTCAGGAACACCCTGATGGTGAGGCTATAGACATTGATGGCACACTTAATTTCTAAAGGGATAATATGAGCAATGTTAACCCATATACAAATATCAATATTCCTTTTGCCTTGTAAGCACAGGAAAAATTGCTGAAGCCTGGGCAGAAAGGACTAGGAGTTTCAGGTTTGAGAAGCATATTCTGTGTCATGGTTCCCCTCACAGATGCTCTTGAGGAGAAAATGTAGTATATCATTACAATAACCCAAACATGCCAGGCTCAAAACAGTAGATAACACAAGTAAGCACACAGCAAAATGCAAGAAAATCCAGTTAGATCACCCAGTCCCACAATGAATACATCAAACCAAAACATAGAAGAACCAGTAGGACCAGAACACCAAATTGAAGCTATGAGCAATGCAACCCTGAGCAACCTATTGGTAGAACTTGCAGGAAAGCAACAAAGGGCCGACAATCAAGTGGATGCTGCCATCACTAAACTAGAACTAAGAGATAAGAAATTGGAAGGATGAAATTTGAAATTGGAAGGATTTCAAAGAGAGTTAAGAGATTTGAGGGAGAGTGAAAAAAAAAAAAAGAAGACTTTAAAAATCAGCTGGCCATGCTAAATGAAGATATAAAAAATGCAAGGATGAACTCCAAGAATCATCAAGAAAATCAGAAAATGATGTGAAAAGGGAGCTTGACAGAGGGATGGAAATTATACATAGAAAAGTAATAGAAAATGCAAACTTAATTGAACAAGTCCAAAACTCGCTAGAATCTCTCAAGAATAGAGTCAGCCAAGTGGTGGATAGAAACTCTGATCTGGAAGACAAGATGGAAGGAACTGTTAGAGAGTTCAAAAATTTCAGTAAGTTCAAAATCTCCGGTGAACAGAATATGAGGGAATTGTGGGATACAGTTAAACGTCCTAATATCAGGATCATTGGAATACCAGAAGGAGAAGAAATTCAGACCAAAGGCATGGAGAATTTATTTAACAAAATAATTGAAGAAAACTTCCTCAGTCTCTTAAAAGAAAGGCCCATCAAGATACAAGAAGCCAATAAAACTCCAAACAGACTGGACCAAAGGAGAAACTCTCCAAGACATATTATCATTAAGACTCTGAACATTGACACCAAAGAGAAAATCCTAAAAGCAGCTAGGGCAAAACAGCACACCACCTTCAAAGGTAACCCCATCAGAATTACTTCAGACTTCTCAATGGAAAACCTAAACGCTAGAAGGGCCTGGAATGAAACACTGCAAAGTCTAAGAACCTATGGCTTCCAACCCAAACTACTCTACCCAGCAAAAGTATCCCTCATAATAGATGGTGAAAGAAAAACTTTCCATGACAAAACTCAGCTTTACAATCATATGAACACAAAACCAAACCTACAGAGAGCATTTCAGGAAATTCTCCACAGAGAAGAAAAAAATAAAAAACACAATTGCCTACAAGAAGCAGATCACAACAACCAAACTCAGAGTAGGCACAAAAAACTTCAACGTCCATGAAAACACCAACCCACATTTCCCATCACAATATGGCAGGGATCAAATCAAATCTCACAGTCATTACCCTAAATATTAATGGCCTTAATTCACCCATCAAGAGACACAAGCTAACAGGATGGATCAAAAAAATTAGACCCCTCAATCTGTTGCCTTCAAGAAACCCACCTCACCATTAAAGACAGACATCTCCTCAGGGTGAAAGGGTGGAAAACAGTATTCCAAGCAAATGGGAATAAGAAACAAGCAGGTGTAGCTATATTAATATCGGATAAAATAGACTTCAAACCAAAAATAATCAAAAAAGACAAAAAAGGCCACTTCCTACTTATCAAGGGAATGATCCATCAAGAGGATATTACAATCATAAATCTGTATGCACCAAACACAGGGGCACCACAGTTCATAAAACAAAACCTACTTGACAATAAAACAGGAATAACCACAAGCACCATCATAGCTGGTGACTTCAATACACCATTACCAGTAATAGACAGATCATACAAACAGAAACTCAACAGGGAAGTAAGAGAGCTCAACAAAACCATAGACCACTTAGCCCTAACAGACATCTACAGAACCTTCTGTCCCAAATCCACATATTACACATTCTTCTCAGCAGCCCATGGAACATTCTCTAAAATAGACCATATACTGGGTCACAAAGACTGTCTCCACATATTTAGGAAGATTGACATAATTCCCTGCATGATATCAGATCACAATGCTATATTGTGAGAAATCAACAACAAAAGACCCACCAAATCCCAATGGAACCTGGAAATTGAACAGCATACTTTTAAACAATAAATGGATAGTGGATGAAATAAAGAATGAAATTGCAAAATTTCTGGTATTGAATGACAATGAGAACACATCATACCAAAACTTATGGGACACAATGAAGGCGGTCCTCAGGGGAAAATTCATAGCACTCAATGCCTTCATAAAAAAGACAGAAAGGTCCCAAATCAATGACCTAACCATCCACCTAAAGGCACTGGAAAAACAAGAAAAATCCACCCCAAAGAGCTCCAGAAGAAAGAAATAATTAAAATCAGAGCAGAAATCAATGAATTGGAAACCAAGGAAACAATTAAGACAATTGACAAAACAAAGAGCTGGTTCTTTGAAAAAATAAACAAGATTGACAAACCCCTGCCCAATCTGATCAAGCAAAAAAAGGTGAAGCTTCAAATTAACAAAATTCAAAATGAAAAAGGAGAGATCACAACAGACATAAGTGAAATTGGGAGAATCATCAGGACTTATTTCAAAAACCTCGAATCCACAAAACTGGATAATGTGGAGGAGATGGATAAATTCTTGGATGCATACCATCTACCAAAGCTAAACACAGAGCAGATTAATCACCTCAATCAACCCATCACACTCATGGAGATTGAAAAGTAATTAAAAACCTCCCAAAAAAAGAAGAGTCCAGGACCAGATGGCTTCTCAGCTGAATTCTATCAAACCTTCATGGAAGAACTCAAACCAATCTTCCTCAAACTTTTCCACACAATTGGTGAACAGGGAAAACTACCCAACTCCTTTTAAGAAGCTAGCATCACCCTAATTCCAAAACCAGGCAGAGATGCCACAAGAAAAGAAAACTACCGGCCTATTTCCCTCATGAATTTAGATGCAAAGATCCTAAACAAAATCCTTGCAAACTGAATCCAACAACACATCAAAAGCATTATCCACCTTGACCAAGTGGGATTCATTCCAGGAACACAAGGGTGGTTCAACATACGGAAATCTGTCAATGTAATACACCACATAAACAAGGTTAAACATAAAAACCACATGATCATTTTGATAGATACAGAAAAGGCCTTTGACAAGATTCAACATCACTTCATGTTCAAAACATTGGAGAAAATTGGCATGGTTGGTTCATCTCTCAACCTAGTAAAGGTAATATATGAAGCTCCTAAGGCCCAAATAGTACTTAATGGAGAGAGACTGGAGGAATTCCCATTAAGATCAGGAACAAGACAGGGTTGCCCACCCTTACCTCTGCTTTTCAATATAGTACTGGAAGTCCTAGCTCAAGCAATAAGACAGGAGAAGGAAATAAAAGGGATACAATTTGGAAAGGAAGAAGTAAAGTTAGCTTTATTCGCTGATGACATGATTATATATGTAAGAGACCCGAGAAACTCCATCCCAAAACTCCTGAAGGTGATTAACTCCTATAGCAAAGTAGCAGGATACAAAATCAATGCACAAAAACCAGTAGCCGTCCTTTATGAAAAGACAAAGATACTGAGAAAGAAATAAGGGACATAGTCCCATTTTCAATTGCAACAACAACAACAACAAAAAAAAAAAATACCTTGGAATAACGTTAACCAAGGAAATGAAAGATCTATACAACGAAAACATAAAAACACTCAAAATAGAAATTGAGGCCAACTTGAAAAAATGGAAAGACTTCCCATGTTCCTGGATAGGCAGAATTAACATTGTGAAGACGACAATCCTACCAAAGGCAATATACAGATTTAATGCAATTCCAATTAAAATCCCTGCAGTGTTCTTCACAGGGATAGAAAAAATGATCTCAAATTTCATATGGAAAGGCAGAAGGCCTTGCATTTCCAAACATATCCTATGCAAAAGAAATACCTCTGGAGGCATCACCATACCTGACCTAAAGCTATATTACAAAGCCATATTAACAAAAAACAGCATGGTACTGGCATAAAAACAGGAGTATAGATCAATGGAATAGTCTTGAGGACCCGGACTTTGGGTCAAGCAACTATAGCTACTTGATATTCGATAAAGGCTCAAACAAAATAGGCTGGAACAAAAGGCAGCATATATATATATATATTTTTTTTTTTGGTTTTTCAAGGTATGGTCTCACTCTAGCCCAGGCTGACCGGGAATTCACTATGGAGTCTCAGGGTGGCCTCGAACTCACGGCGATCCTCCTACCTCTGCCTCCCAAGTGCTGGGATTAAAGGCGTGTGCCACCACTCCCGGCTAAAGACAGCATCTTCAACAAATGGTGCTGGACAAACTGGATAACCATATGCAGGAAACTGAAACTTGATCCACACATTTCACCATGCACTACACTCAAGTGCAAATGGATCAAAGATCTCAATATAAGACCAGAAACTAGAATACTACTGGAGGAAAATTTAGGAAGTACTTTCCATGATGTAGGAATGGAAAAAGACTTCCTGAACAAAACCCCAGTAGTTCATGAACTTAAACCGTTAGTCAACCAATGGGATCACATGAAGCTCAAGAGTTTCTTTACAGACAAGCATACAATAAGCAAAGCCAATAGATCACCGACAGAATGGGAGAAAATATTTGTGGGTTATCCAACTGATAGAGGCCTAATCTCTAGAATCTACAAAGAACTCAAAAATCTAAACAGTAAGAAGTCAAACACCCCACTCACAAAATGGGGCAAAGAGCTGAACAGGCAGTTTACAGAGGAAGAAATAGAAATGGCAAACATACACTTAAGAAATGTTCATCATCCCTAATCATCAGAGAAATGCAAATTAAAACAACTATGAGATTCCACCTTACCCCAATAAGGATAGCAAACATCAAAAAATCAAATAAAAGTGAATGCTGGCGAGGGTGTGAAGTAGGAACACTCATCCACTGTTTATGGGAATGTAGGATGGTACAAACACTTTGGAAAGCAATATGGAGACTCCTGAAAAAGCTGAGTATAGAGATACCAACAGACCCAATTATTCTCTTACTGGACATCTACCCTAACAGCTTCAAACCACAAGCTAGAGAGATTTGCTCAACCATGTCTATAGCAGCTCAATTTGTAATAGCTAAGTGCTAGAATCAACCCAGATGTCCATCACTACAAGAATGGATAACTAAGATGTGGTATATCTACACAATGGAATTATATACAGCAGTAAGAAAAAATGACACAATGAAATTTGAGGAAAAATGGTTGAACCTGGAACAGATCATTCTCAGTGAACTTACCCAATCACAGAAAAAAAAATCACCATATAGTCTTACTCATCTACAGCACCTAACCTGAATCTACCCAAGATACCTTACATAACCAGGAAGGATCTCCTAGACTAGACACTAGGATGGAAGGGGAGGGAGGGCAGGGCATCAACGGGGTGGGAAACACAAATCTAGACCCAAACGGCAATGGTACCATAATTTTCTACTTACTAAAAGACAGACCAAATGGCTGATCCTTCACCAGGCCCTTACAGGGAACACCTGAACCACAAGACACTGGAGAGGGTAAGATCAAGACTAACCTTAATCTCCTACATCTTCCCTCCCTCACTTCCCCTCTCCCTCTCTCTCTCTCTCTCTCTTATCTCTAACTCTTGTATATTAGTTATCTTTTTCCTCATTTTCTTAGTGGGCCCTGAACTGTAACTCCCAGAACCAGCATGGGGCTATCATCCACAATGACCTTTTGATCAGAGAGACCTACAAGGTTTCCTAAAAGACAGACAGATTTCTGTCAGAGTACTTGATGACCCACCAAAGGCTAGTGGTAAGACCTTACTGCTGAAGACACCTTATGTGATTGACATGCAAATTACAATGGCATGGCTGGAAGTTGGAAGAGAGTCAGTCCCCAGACAGTCAGCGCGTCTAGTGCCAGAAGGTGCTACATGGGCGACTGGGGGAAAATAACCAATATCTGTTGAAGCAACGCATGGTCTAACCTACTTACCAGCAAATGACCTGTTGTGGTGCCCACACAAGTACAATGGTGGCACACAGTCATATTGGGGAACCAATGGCTCTCAATTCGGCTAACTGATCCCCTCACTGCTATGGGACCCATAGCTGGAGCTGGGAAACAAGTCACAACCATATCCAAACATAAGCCCACTCTCCAATATCAAGCTACCATCAACTGTGGGCTACAAGAGGGCCTACACTTATTAAATTCTCCATATAAAAAAAGGGTTATCTCATTTCTCCTGATGCTAACTTATTCTCCGTTGGAAAATCTGCTTCTGTTTTTCAGATAGATATAGATCCTAAGGAGAGAGCCACCACATCATACCTCAAAAGGGCCCCAGCTGAAACTAAGAAAAATTGGAGAAACAAGCAAGGGGGCTGTTTTCCTGATGAACCAGATACCAGCACAAGGGGAAGGAGATCAGCACAGAGAAAAATCAACTCGTACCAAATCAGAGAGCCAGAGCCTCAGAGGCCCCCAACACCTCATCACTTTAGCAGACCAAAAATGAACCCAACATGGATCAGGGAAATTTTGCGGAAGAGGGGGTGGAAAGAATGTCAGAGCCACATGTTGGGTCATGATATGCAGAGACATTTAGCTTACCCATAACTGTGGGCTAACTCCACAATGCATGACCCATATACCTCAATGAGGAGTGGCCAAGGGGAGGGGGTATGTCACAGATGAGCCTAATATGGGTACCAAACTGACTGTATTTGCTGAATACAATACTAACTAATAAAAAAAAAAAGAAAGAAAGCAATGCGGAAACAGGAAACGGCTTAGAGGATTGGCATAGTTGTGCAAAGTCAAAGGACCTGGATGTCATTCTGCAGGACCCAGGTAAGCTAGATGCACTAGGGGGCACATGACCATGTAGTTTGTATGGAATGGCCAGAGTCCCTGGCCTGCACATTCTATTATTCTTTGTATCTGTCTCTTTCTCTCTCATAAGTAAATGAATAAAATATCTCAGAAAAGGAAAAAAAAAAAAAAAAGAAAACCTACACCAGTATGATGGATAGATATGCAAATGTCAATGAAGCTGTGTTTGTTAGGGTGCTTAGGATGCTATATTAAAATAGACAGAAAACAAAGTCTCATCTGCTCAAGAAAATTTACAGAAGAGCACAATGCAATGGAGATGCCCACGATTGTAACAACATGTGATGCATAGTTGTGAACTTTCTTCGGAGAGAGTAAACAAATACATAATTATTCAAAATAGCCAAATAAATAGGAAATTGAAGAATTATGTGATTTTGGTTTCAACTAAAAGTGACAGAGTCCTACAGCCTGTGTCACCAGGGAGAAATAAAACAGTGCTCCTTGTACATCATGGAAGTCGAACTCTCATTCAAGAATCCTGCACCCACATCTGGGTACATTTCAGAGGAGTTGATTTATAATCATCATGAATGACAATAACTGAGCAGTCCAAGTCACCGAACTCAAACTTTCTCTAACACTTTTGAATCACTGAAAGTTTTATATCTGAGGGAGGGTCTCATTTTCTATCATCTGGCTTGGACTCCTGGAGGTAGTGCGCCCTCAGCCTATTAATATATGCTTACTTGGGCTGTGTTATTCCTGGAGAAATCAGGTAGATACAACTTAAAGGCGAAACACTGGGAATGGAGGCATGGCTTAGCAGTTAAGTGACTTGTCAGAAAAAAAAAAAAAAAGACCAAGGTTCGATTCCCCAAGACCCATGTTAGCCAGATGAACAAGGGGATGAATGCATTTCAAGTTTGTCTGCAGTGGCTGGATGCCCTGGCATGCCAATTCTGTCTCTCTCTCTCTCTCTTTGTCATTCATATAAATAAATGAACATTATATATGTAAAGAAGAAACACTGATCTGAGCCCATTTCAGAGGATTCACTCCATTGTCACTCAACCTCCTGCAACCACTTGCGAAGTATATGCTGTTTGAAGGGCTACATGGCACAAGAGACCCGCTCACCTCAGAGCAGATGGGAAGCAGAGAGACAACAATAGGAACAAGGTACTCCAAAGTCACCCTCCAGTGACTACCTCCTCCAGCAAGGCTCCACTTCCCACAGCTCCACAAGCTGAAGACTGAGTGTGAGACATCACCAGAAACAAAGACGGCAATGAGAGACATTTTACTTTCAACCCTCTGGAGCATTCTAACTACAAACACAGGCAAGTACAGAGCTGTTGCTAACCAGCTTAGGTTAGAAGAGGCTTGCTTTAGAAAAAGCTCTGGGAGGAAACTAACAGAAAATATGTATGTATGTATATATATGTATATATATACATATATACATATATATACATATGTGTGTATACATATGTATATATATGTAGATATGCACACATACATACATACATATATATACATATACATCAAACTTTCATATATATATATATATATATATATGTATATGTATGTATGTATATGTGTATAAATGAATGTTTTATTCATTTAGCTATTTTGTTACGCTACAGATAGGGTCATGCTATGTAAATCAAATCTACTTGATGTAGACCAAATTGTCCTAGAACTTATGGCAATATTCTTGTCTGTTCTTCCTGAGTGCATCAAACAACACTGCATATCATCATCCCTACCAGTGACCATTAAAAGCCACGATTTCAGCTTCAGAGGGGGCTAGAGGTTAAGGTACTTGCATAGGAACCCTAAGGACCCATGTTTCATTCCACAGTAACCACAGAAGACAGATGCACCTGGAGTTGGTTTGCAATGGCTAGAGGCTCCGGTATGCCCATTTTCCCTCTCTCCAATAAGTAAGGAAAGGAATAACATATCACAATTTAAAAAAAAAAAAAAGTCAAGTGAGCCCCATCAAATTGTTCTGGTGTAGAAATAGTGCTATGTGAAAGTCAGTGAGAAAGAAACCAAAAAATACTATGCCATTGGCAGTCTGAGACAACTAGGGACACTGAGTCAGTCCAGATTAACAGGCCCAAAGTTCAATCATTCAAAGAGGAAGAGAATTATATTTTATCAGTTCATCTAAAATGAGGTTTCCCATTTAGCTTTTACATGGAGATTATTTATGAAATTTAAGAAGAACAGAAAAGAAAAAAAAAAACAATTTTCACCTAGGATACAGGTCCTAAAACTCAAAGCAGTAAGAAGGGATATCTAATTGTTGATATGCTTCAAACATCTCTGATTCCCCCTAAAACTCAAGAGATTACAAAAGAATGATTTTGGCAAGGACGTTCATAATCATTCTCCAAGTTCCTGCTAAAATATCAAAAATGTCATGCAGCCCACCGTAAAAACAACTCCAAATGTTCAACCACTTCCTCTTGGACTGCAGAAATTTTCAACGAGAAAGAATGCCAGATAGAGGTCCATCAGAAACAGGCTATGCACTGTTTACATCACCAAATAATTTTTTATTTATTTATTTGAGAGCAAGAAACAGAGAGAGAAAGAGGCAGAGAGATAGTGAGAGAGAGAGAGAGAGAGAGAGAGAGAGAGAGAGAGAGAAATTGGGTGTGACAGGGCCTCCAGCCACTGCAAATGAACTCCAGATGTGTGCTCCCATTTGTGCGTCTGGCTAATGTGGGTCCTGGGGAATCGAGTGTCGAAACGGGATCCTTCGGCTTAACAGGCAAGCGCTTAACCGCTAAGCAATCCGTCCAGCCCAACATACTGCCTTTTTAAACAAACTCCAGTTGTCCATGCTACTTAGTGCATCTGCCTTTATGTGGAATTGATCCCAAATCATCAGGGTCTGTGAACAAGGGCTTTTAACTGCTGAGCATTATCTCCAACTCCATGTCTCTTTTTGTTTCTTTAAATGAGATTAATGCTTCCGAGGCTGGCCTACAACTAGTGATCCTCCCACTTTCTTGGTAGGAAGGACTACAAATATGCACTGCCATAGCCAGTCTGTACCAAACAATTTCACCAGCTGTGTCTTCCACATGATCCTTTCTTCTTGACTTCCACAAGGGCAAAGGACAAAACACTCTCACAGGGACTGGAGTGGTGGCACAGTAGCAAAGACACTTGCCTGCAAAGCCTAACAATCCAAGTTTCAAAAGCACAATGGGCCAAGCCTAGAAGGACAGCCCAGTAATCTCTGAGCCAGAATCTTGAAGGAAGGAAGACTGCAATCTCAAGGCTTAGAGGAACCACAGAAAGACTTCAAAACAATCCTGGAACAACTTAGATTATTATAAAATGCTGAGTGATAATGGACTGGTGACACAGGCCCTGGCAGACGTCCAATCCACAATGATAGCCAGGCATCATGGCACAAGCCTTTAATCCCAACACTTGAGAGGATGAGGCTGCAGGGTCACAGTGAGTTCAAAGCCACTTTGAGACTATGTAGTGATTGCCATGTCACTCTTGACTAGAGTGAAAACTTACCTTGAAAAATCAAATCAATAAATAAATTCACTTATTTCCTAGTAGATGGCAGCAGAGGGGCTTGTTATACCAAAACAAGTACATATTACATTTTTCAGAGTTAGCCAGATGGGTCAGGAGTTAAGGTGTTTGCCTGCAAAACATAAGGACCCAGGATCAATTCCCCAGTAGCTACATAAGCCAGATGCACAAAGTGGCTCATGCTTCTGTAGTTCATTTGCAGTGGCTACAGGCCCTGGCTCACCCATTTTCATATTCTCTCTCTAATAAAAAAAATAAAAATTGTAAAGATTTATCACAGTGTGAAGCTAAATGTCTAAGGATTTGAATAAGATTTCCACAAACACAAGGTGATGGGAACCCCAATATTGCATGTGTCACCAGATGTGATATCCAAGCATTCCACTGAAACATGGGACCTACAAGGTGATAAATCCAATCCTGAGACAAACATCTATCCATGGTCAAAGAAAAGCATCTTGAGACTGGTAGAGCTGTTGACTAACATGTGTGAGACTTTGAGTGTGAATCCTAGCACAAAATAAAGAACAAAAGAAGAGAAATAAAAGAAAAACAGAGAGAAAAAGAAAGCAAAAGAAAAGAAGAGAAAATATAGGCCTACAGTGATGGCTCATGCCTTTAATCCTGTTACTTGGGAGCCAGAGGTATGAGAATGTTCATGGTTTGAAGGCCACCCTGAGAATAAATAGTGAATTCCAGGTGAACCTGGGCTAAAGTGGGACGCTAACTCCAAACCCCTCTCTCATAAAAAGGAAGAGAAATAGAAAAGGAAACATAGGAATTACCCATATAATGTGCTACCACAGAGAAGTGGAAAGTTCTGACAATGTTGTTCCTCAGACCTTCATTTTATAACTTCAGACCCCAGCCTTCCAGATTTAAATAACCTCTGCAGAATGCCAAAATATATGTCACACATAAAGAAAGGAGGAGTTATGATGTGACTTTAATATCTAAAATATTTGGTAAATTATAACACTTTTATGGTTCAACCTTTAATAGCATTAAGAGAACCTGATAAATATCATGACAATCAAATGCCTTGCAAAGAACCAGGAAACAAAAAACAACAACAAAAACAACAACAAAGAAAAAACACCTGGCTAAGCATGGTGGTGCACACCTTTAATACTAGCACCTGAGAAGCATAAGCACAAGGATCACAATGAGTAGAGGCCCACTCCATGGGAGGGAATATTTGTCCCACAACTAACCAGAGACCACTAAATAATGATTTATTCAATCAAGACCTCCAAAGTCTTACATCGAACAAAGTTGTGAGGGAGAGGTAGGAGAATCACCGTAAATTGGAGGCCACACTGAGACTAAATAGTGAATTACAGGACAGCCTGGGCAAAAGTGAGACCCTATCTCAAAAAAAAAAAAAAAAGGAGAGGGTCTGGAGAGATGGCTTAGCAATTAAGGCTCCTCCCTGTAAAGACCAAGGCCCTAGGTTCCTGTAAAACAGGCTCCATGTGAGCCAGTTGTAGAAGGTGCTGCAAGCATCTATAGTTCATTTGCAGTTGCTAGAAGCCCTGGTGTGCCTGTCCTCTCTCTGTCTCTGAATACCTAACTCTCAAATATTTGTGTGTGTGTGTGTGTGTGTGTGTGTGTGTGTGTGTGTGTATTTAATAAAAAAAAAAAAATCAGGAAGATTAACTGGGTTTGGGTAAGAATTCTGTCTATGGAAGCACTAGGACCCAAGTCCCATCCCAGCACTGAGGTGAAAATCAGGTCATGGCAACACAAGCTGGGCATGGTGGCACATGCCTTTAGTCTCAGAACTCCGGAGGTAGTGGTTGCAGGATCTCTGTGATGTCAAGGCCACCCCAAGTCTACATAGTAAATTCCAAATGATTCTGGGCTCGGGAGCAACCATACATTAGAAACCCACGAACATCAACAACAAGAAAAAGATAAGGTGAACAAGTGGGCAAAATGGCTCAGTGATTAAGGTGCTTCCTTCCAAAGCCTAAAGAGCTGGGTTCAGTTCACTAGCACAAGCAGGGCATGGTGGTGTATACCTTTAATCCAAGAACTCAGGAGGTAGAGGAGGGAGGATCACAAGTTGAGTCCAACCTGAGGCTACATAGTGAATTCCAGGACAGCCTGAGTGACGGTGAAACCCTACATGAAAAACCAAAGGGAGAGAGAGAGAGGCAGAGAGAGGATATGCACAAAGTGGTGCACACAGCTGGCATCCAATGGCAGTGGCAAGACACCCTGGCCCATCCATTTTCTGTCTATCTCTCTCTCTCTCTGAAGACACATAAATGCATAAAATATTTGAATGAAAAAGGTAAACATGAGGGTAGGAGAAATGTTTTAGTGCTTAAGGCACTGCCTGTGAAGCCTAAAGAGCCATGATAGATAACCCAGAACCTGCATACTGCAGAAGGACAAGGTGACACATGGTCAAGTTCACACATGCACTCAAGTTGGCGCACACGTATGGAGTTCCATTACAGTGCTGTAGTAGACAGCTTCAGGTTTGCTGCAATGAACCTCCAGACCAGGCACAGTTATGGAGGAAGGGATATTTATTGAAGCCTACAGATCCAGGGGAAGTTCCATAAAAGCAGAAGAAGCTGGCACACTTTTACAGGCCCAAGCAGAGAGAAAGACAAGCACAAACCTAAATCCAAAAGCCACAGCACACTTCAGGAACTCCAGCTAGGCACGCTTTGCATATCTTTAGATTGAAATCTGAAACCCACCACCACACCTTAAGATCCACACAATGGCACTGCCTCTAGCCAAGTGGTTACTGAGGGAAACTACAAACAAATAAAGAACTGAAATATATTGGGGGCCATCTATTCTATTCACACCACAAGTGCCTTGAGGCCCTAGCATGCCATTTCATTCTCTCTCTCTCTTTCCACACCCTCCCTCCCTCACTCTCTAACACAGAGAAAATAAAAACTAAATAAAAGGCCAGCCTAAAGTGTTTTCCACAAAGAAACAAAAAAATGAAAAATGTGATATGCAATTTTTGCATGTGCATTGTGTGGTGTGCATGTGCATGCATTTCTGTGGCTGTGGGTGTGCGTGTGTGTGAGCACACATGGGATTGTGCACACAACAACTTCCTTAAATATAAACAATATATCCTCATGATAACCTTCTCACACAACCACCGAAAGTTGTAACACAAAGTGGTGCATGTACACTGAAACACACACACACTTATACACTCTCTTTTCTATCACTCTTTAGCTCTCTCTCTCTTCTCTCTTTTACGCACACACACACAAACACACATAGTGGATCTGGAGAGCTTAGCTAGAAGGCACTCTTGGCTGTAGGGTATTGTTGGAGGGCAAGTGAAGCTCTCCATTTTATTGTTTGAAACCTTCCATTTCAATGCTGATCTTTTCCCTTCCAAACCAATCACTGTGGTTTGAATGTGAAACATCCCTTCAGAGACTTATGGGTTTCAGCACTTGATCCCCAGCAGGTGGTACTCTTTGGGGGATTGTGGAATCTTTCAGGGTAGAGGAGGTGGGTCATTAGGTGTGAACCTTGAGGTCTGTGGCCTGTTTCCACTCCCTGACTGAGATACAAAGTGAGCTGCTACCTAATGCACCTGCAGTGATACCTTCCCTGACATGATGTGCCATGCGCCTTCAAACTGCAACATGGAATAAACCGTTCCTCCATTACATATTTTTGAATGAACTCTTTCATTTATTAACTTATTTATTTGAGACGTAGAGACAGAGACAGATAATAAATATGGATATACCAGTGCTTACAGCACTGCAAACGATCTCCAGGCTCAAGTACAATGCTGTGCATCTGGCGTACGTGCATACCGACAAATTGAAACTGTGTCCTTGTCTTTTTTAGGCAAGCGCCTTCACCACTAAGACATCTCTTCGGCCTTTAGGTTGCATCCTGACAGTTATTTACTCACAAAAAGAGTAACTCACACCTCTTCATGCAGGCCTCAATAATCTTATTCCCTGTCCTTTGCCTATGATGACAAACTAGACAGAAATACCTTTAACAGGAACAATGGGGCTTGGAGGGATGGATTAAGCATTAGGGGATTTTCCTGCAAAGCCAAACGACCCAGGGTTATTTCCTGAGAACCCGTGTTCGCCAGATGCACAAGGGCTTTTAAGTCTCATGAGTTCCTTGGCAAATCCTGGAGGCAGTTGCATGTCCATTCTCTGTCTCCTTTTCTCTGTCTCTCTGTCTATCTCTCACTCTGTAAAGTACATACAGGAACAAAGGAGCCCCAAGCCAGATTATGTTGTCCTACAACTGAGAGCAAATCTACAGCCTCTTTCTTGAATGCTGCAATCAAAAGGGCATGTCACCATCCCTATTGGTGAACATTAAAAACGATGTATCAGGCTGGAGAGATGGCTGAGAGGTTAACGTCCTTGCCTAGGAAGCCTAAAGTCCCCAAATCAATTCCCCACTGAGTGGCAGAGATAAGACAATCACAGTACCTCAATAAAGGAAAGCATCAGTCTCCAGGAAATGATCCAGTGTCAAGGATATATTTAGTTGAGTTATAGTTAAGGAACTTGAAGTTCCCTGGTTTGTTCTGTACAGATGTATGATGTGCACCCTGTCTGAAAACACACAACAAAACCACTCAAAGGTGAAACAACAATGGTACTGTTATGATTTCCAACCTGCTTACAAAATGACCTCTGATCTTTGTGTGTGTTTGTTTTGGTTTTGGTTTTTCAAGGTAGGTTCTCACTCTAGCTCAGGATGAACTGGAATTCCCTATGTAGTCTATGGCTGGCCTAGTACTCACAGAGATATTCCTAGCTTTCCCTCCTGAGTGATGGGATTAAAGGCTGCACCACATCTCATGGCTCTGACCTCTGATCTGTAAACGTACCGAGAAATAATACGGCAATGGATCCCAAATTATGAAAGAGTAAGGCCATCTTAACCAGTACTGACATAAGGCCTTAGCCTTGATCTGATAGCATTTTAAATGAATTTTGAAGAACTGTATTGACAATGAAATGCATGTGAATGGTCTGATTCCAAACTAGGAAGTTTGACTGCTCAAGTTTTAGGGATACTGGCAGAAAATATAAGGTTCCCAGATCAGTTTCATATGTTTGCATTACTATTAGTTAGAATACTGGTGCAGGCAAAGGAAAATAAAACAGAAGATGAACAGTGGGAATACAAAATGAATCATTGGATAACTAGTTTGTATTTTATACTGCATATTTATTTTGTATTCTGTGTGTAAATTCTTGTAGTATCAAGGACCACCTTATGTTTAATTAATATGTCATTAAAAAAATCAAAATTTAAAATTAATGATTATCTTTTTCTAAATAAAATATCTCCAGAACCTATGAAAAAAAAAAAAAAAAAAGAATACTGGTGCAGGGCCCAGTTGCTTCAGGACTGCAAATCTACAGAACAGTCAGGTGGTCTGTCCACTGCTGCTTCACAGTGGGCTGCAGGCCATGACTGCTATGGGACATTGATTCCCCATTGCTGCTATATTATACTACAGCAGCCATTGGCTTAAGCCCTACAAAGTTACTATCATGAAAGTTTAAACATGGGCAAACAATGTTGCCCCAAAGCACTGACATCATGGTTTGGGCAGGGATGAATTACTTCAGGAAAGTCAGGAGGAGAAGCCAGGCATGGTGCTGCACACTTTTCATCCCAGCACTCTAGAGATAATGATAGGAGGATCATAATGACTTTAAGGATACCCTGAGACTACATAGTGAATTGTAGCATAGCCTCTGCTAGAGGGATATCCTACCTTGAAAATATAAATAAATAAATAAAGAAAGAAAGAAATAAAACATTTTTTGAAATTAAAAGTATACAGGAGGATGTTTCCTTGACTTTCAAAGGAATTTTGTGTATATTTTTGTTTGTTTGTGTGTGTCTGTATGTGTTCACATGCACACACAACCTGTCTTAGTTTATGTAAGCGAACACACTTAGTTTTCAGTTCTCCATAACTCTTGAAAGAGAAAAATGTAAACTGTACTCAACCTTGATTTATTATTATATATTTGAGAGACAGAGAGACAGACAGAAGCAGAGAGAGAAAATGACAGAATGGTTGCATGAGGGACCCCAGGAATTGTAAACACTCTCCAGGTATATGTGCAAATTTGTGGATCTGGATTTATGTGCATACTGAAGTGTTCACTCCTCTTTCTTTCCCTTTCCCTTTCCCTTCCCCTTTCCCTTTCTCTCTCTCTCCCTCTCTCTCTCTCTCTCTCTCTCTCTCTCTCTCTCTCTCTCCCTCTCTGTCTCTCTCCCTCTCTTTCTCCCTCTCCTTCTCTCTATCTAAAATAAATCATCAAAAAGGAACTAGTCATGGCCATCTGGAGAGATAGCTGGGCAGTGAAGGTGCTTGCCAGCGAAACCAAAATTAAACTGGTTTGATTTGCCAGTTCCCAGGAAAAGTCACATGCACTTGGTGACACGTGTGGTTGGAGTTTGTTTGCACTGGCTGGGGACCTAGATTGCCCATTCTCTTTCTCTTCTCTCTCTCAAATAGGTATATAATCTGCACATGGACATCAGTTCAGAAGCCCAGAACCCACACCAAAAGGAAAATCTCTGGAATACCTCCTGGAATCCCAGTGTGCCTATTAGAAAAAAGGAGACGAAGACAGGAGGATGTCAGAAGTCCCACAGCATGGTTCATAAGACACTGTCTCAAGGTAGAAGGACAGGACAAACACCCAAAGTTGCCTTCATGCCTCCACACATGCTCTGTTGTGCATATACCCCCAAAAACTTGTGTGTATGTGTTTGTGTGTGTGTGTGTGTGTCTGTGTCAAAAAGGAATACCTAACAATAAGTGGCCAGAAACTAATCAGATAGTATAACGTATGGACAAACACTTCACTAACAATGTTTTTAACCACCTATTTTAAGGAAATTCAATAAGCTTTAAAAAAACATGGAGAAATTAAGGAATATTCTAAGAGAAAAACTGATTTGAGAGGTTTAATAAATAATTAACTGTTTCCAGGTGTAGTCTCACTCCAGACATGAAATTCACTATCTAGTCCCAGGCAGACCTTGGACTCTGTGATCCCCCTGCATCTGCCTACCAAGTTCTGGGATTAAAGTCATGTGTCTTTACACCTGGCAATTTTGAAAAAAAATTACCCTTTCACATATTTGGAATCAGACAGACAAAGAATAGAGACAGAGAGAGGAAGAAAGTGTTTAAGAATGGATCAGAAGGACCTCTAGTCGATGAAAACAAATGCCAGATTCATGCAGCCTGTTCATATAGCTTTACATAGGGACTCAAAGGTAGAATATTTAGAACATTTTTGTTTTTTGAGCTACGGACTCACTGTAGCCCATTCTGACTGGAATTCACTAATAGTCTCAGGGTGGCTTTGACCTCACGGTGATCACCCTACCTCTGTCACCCGAGGTCTGGGATTAAGGGCATGCATCACTGTAGCAGACAGATTCAGGTTCTCTGAGACGAACTTCCAGACCAGGCACAGTTATGGAGGAAGGGATTTATTGAAGCTTACAGATCCAGGGGAAGTTCCATAAAGGTGGAAAAAGCTGGCCTGCCTTCACAGGCCCAAGTGTGTGTATGTGTGTGAGTGTGTGTCTATGTGTCTGTGTGACAGAGAGAGAGAGAGAGAGAGAGAGAGACAGAGAGAGAGAGAGAGAGACAGAGAGAGAGAGAAGGAAGACTAAAAATAAGTTGCCAGAGATGGATCAAATAATATAAAGTATGTACAAACACTTCAGTAAAGAATTTTTTAAACATGTGTTTTAAGGAAACTCAGTAATATTTCAGAAAACATGGAGAAACTAAGCAATATTCTCACAGAAAAACTGAATAGACAGGGAGAAGTGGTAATTCCGTGGTTCCAGGTAGTGTCTCACTCTAGGCCTGGAACTCACTATCTAGTCCTAGGCTGACCTTGACTCAGTGATCCTCCATCTGCCTAACTAGTGCTGGGATGAAAGACATGTCCGTTACACCCGGCCATTTCTTAAAATCTTTTAGTTTTACTTATTTGCAAGCAGAGTGAGAAAACAGGGAGACAGAGAGAGCAAGAGAGCATAAAACAATGGATTACCAGGACCTGTATTCGATGGAAACGAATGCCAGTTGCATGTTTCCTGTACATCCAGGATTACATGGGAAATAGAAAGTAGAACTCCGGTCATTACAATTTGCAGGCGAGGATTTTAAACTAGATGCACTAGGGGACACATGGGCCTGAGTTTACATGTTATGGTCAGAGGCCCTGGTCTGCCCACTGTCTCTTTGTCTCTATCTGTTTCTTGTTTCCATACATAAATAAATGAAATATTTTTTAAAAAGGAAAACGTATGGCCGGGCATTGTGGCGCATGCCTTTAATCCCAGCACTCAGGAGGCAGAGGTAGGAGGATCACCTTGAGTTCGAGGCTTCCCTGAGACTCCATAGTGAATTCTAAGTGAGCCTTGCCTTTAGTGAGACCCCATCACAAAAAAACAAAAACAAAACAAAACAAAAAACAAAGGAAAACCAACACCAGTATGATGGATGTAAGTATAAAACTCACTGAAGCTGATATTGTGAGGCTGCTAAGGATACAATGTTAAAAAGGAAAACAAAAAATCGAATTTCAAAGGGGGAAGGTGTTTGAGGAAGGGTATTGCTAGGGGAAATTTCTTATAATCATGGGAAATGATTTAAAAAATTAAGGAATAATGAAAAAAAACTCTAATGCTCATGAAAATGTATGGAAGAGCAGTTTGCCATAATAAATGAAATAAATAAATAAATATAAGAAGGAAGACATTTCCTTGGCCTTAACAGGAATTTTTTTTATGTTTTGTGTGTGTGTGTGTATCTGTGTGTGTGTTCACATGCGCCCACAACCGGTTTTAGTTTTTGCAGCAGAAAACATTTAGATTCCATTACACATATCTCTTGAAAGAGAATAATGAAAACTGTACTCAACCTTGATTTTTTATGACATATTTGGGAGACATAGAGACATACAGACAGACAGACAATAACAGACAGAGAGAGAAAAAGAAGGAATGGGTGAAATAGGGAACCCTGGAATCACAAACAAACTCGAGCTGTATGTGGGAATTTCTGCATCTGGCTTTATGTGGATACTGAAGGTCCCTCTCTCTGTGTCTCTCTCTCTTTCTCCCTGTCTCTCTTTCTTCCTGTCTCTCTTTCTCTCTCTCTCTCTCTCTCTCTCTCTCTCTCTCTCTCTCTCTCCATCTCTTGTGTGTGTGTGTGTGTGTGTGTGTGTGTGTGTGTCATTTTTTCTGTCTCAAGCAAATCAGGAAAAATGAACCAGTCATGGGCACCTGGACAGATAGCTGAGCAGTGAAGGTGATTGCCAGCAAAACCAAAGAGACACTTGTTTCATTTATCAGTACTCAGGAAAGGTGACACATGTGTTTCGAGTTTGTTTGCATTATCTGGAGGCCTAGTGTGACAATTCTCTCTCTCAAATTGATTTAGAATCTAGTCATGGTGTTGAGTTCAGATCCTCGGGAACCACACCAAAAATGAAATCTGGAGAACACATCTGGGAATCCCAGCATGACTATGAGAATATAGGAGTCCAAGACAGGAGGAAGTCAGAAGTTCACCAGCATGGTACATAAGAGACTGTCTCAAGGTAGACTTAGCAGACAGACACCCAAAGTTGTCTTCCCGCCTCCACACATGCTCTGTGGTGCATGTACACCAACAGATGTGTGTGTGTGTGTGTGAGAGAGAGAGAGAGAGACTGAGAGAGAGAGAGAGAGAGAGAGAGAGAGAGAGAACGAAGACATAACAATAAGTTGCCATAAATGGATCAAATAACATAAAGTATGTACAAACACTTCAGTAAACAATTTTTTAAGCACCTTTTTTAAGGAAACTCAATGTTCTTTCAGTAATCATGGAGAAACTAAGCAATATTCTCACAGAAAAAGTGAATAGAGAGGTAGAAGTAATAATTGCTTGGTTCCAGGTAGTGTCTCACTCTAGGCCTGGAACTCACTATCTAGTCCCAGGCTGACCTTGAACTCCATGATCCTACGTCTGCCCTAACTAGTGCTTGGATTAAAGACATGTCCTTTACACCCTTCCAATTCTTAAAATCTTTTAAGTTTTACTTATCTGCAAGCAGAGAGAGAAAACAGAGAGACAGAGACAGGAAGAGAGATTATAACAATGGATTACCAGGACCTCTATTCGATGTAAACGAATGCCAGTTGCATGTATCCTGTACATCCAGGTTTACATGGGAAACAGACAGTAGAACTCAGGTCATTACAATGTGCAGGGAAGGATTTTAAAGTAGTGCACCAGGGGGCACATGGGCCTGAGTTTACATGTTATGGTTAGAGGCCCTGGCCTGCCCACTCTCTCTTTGTCTCTATTTTTTTCTTTTTTTCATGTGTAAATAAATGAAATATTTTTTAAAAAGGAAAACCTATGTCCGGGTGGGGTGGTGCATTCCTTTAATCTGAGCACTCAGGAGGCAGAGGTAGGAGGATCGTCTTGAGTTGGAGGCCAAACTGAGACTCCATAGTGAATTGGAGTTCAGCATGAGCTGGAGTGAGACCTCACCTCGAAAAACCAAAACTAAAACAAAACAAAACAAAACAAAAAAGGAAAACCTACACCAGTATGATGGATGTAAGTATAAAACTCACTGAAGCTGATACTGTGAGGCTGCTAAGGATATAATTTTAAAATGGAAAACAAAAAATCAAATTTCAAAGGGGAAAAGGAGGGGGGAGGAACAGGATTACTAGGGGAAATTTCTTATAATCATGGGAAATGTTTTAAAAATTAAGAAATAATGAAAAAAAAACTCTAATGCTCATGACAATGTATGAAAGAACAGTTTGCCATAATAAATTAAATAAATAAATAAATAAATAAATAAATAAATAAATAAATAAATAAATAAAGGAAGGAAGGAAGGAAGACATTCTCTTGACCTTTAGAGGAAATTTGTGTATGTTTTCTGTTTGTGTGTGTTCAGATGCGCTCACAACCAGTTTTAGTTTATGTAGGTGAAAACATTTAGATTCCTTTACACATATCTCTTGAAAGAGAAAAATGAAAACTGCACTCAACCTTGAATTTTTATTACATATTTGAGAGACAGAGAAACATACAGACAGAGAGACGATAGCAGACAGAGAGAGAAAAACAAGGAATGGGTGAAACAGGGACCCCTGGAATCATAAACAAATTCCAGCTGCATGTCAGAATTTCTCCATCTGGCTTTTTGTGGATACTGAAGGTCCCTCTCTCTCTGTCTCTCTGTCTTTCTCTCTCTCTCTCTTACTGTGTGTGTGTGTGTGTGAGAGAGAGAGAGAGAGAGAAGGGAAGACCTAACAATAAGTTGCCAATAATGGATTAAATAATACAAAGTATGTACAAACACTTCATTAAAGAATTTTTGAACAACTGTTTTAAGGGAATTCAATGCTATTTCAGAAATCATGGAGAAACTAAGCAATATTCTCACAGAAAAACTGAATAAAGTGGTAGAAGTAATAATTGCTTGTTTCCAGATAGTGTGTCACTCTAGGCCTGGAACTCACTATGTAGTCCCAGGCTGACCTTGAACTCAGTGATCCTCCGTCTCCCTAACTAGTGCTGGGATTAAAGATATGTCCTTTACACCCGGCCATTTCTTAAAATCTTTTTTTAAGTTTTACTTATTTGCAACCAGAGTGAAAACACAGGGAGACAGAGAGAGGAAGAGAGAGTAAAACAATGGATTACCAGGAACTCTACTCGATGTAAATGAATGCCAGTTGCATGTATCCTGTACATCCAGGTTTACATGGGAAATAGAAAGTAGAACTCAGGTCATTACAATTTGCAGGCAAGGATTTTTACATAGATGCACCAGGGGACACATGGGCCTGAGTTACCAAGTTATGGTTAGAGGACAAGACCTGCCCACTCTCTCTTTGTCTCTATCTGTTTCTTTTTTTCATATGTAAATAAATGAAATATTTTTTAAAAAGGAAAACCAATGGCCGTTCGTGGTGGCGCATGCCTTTAATGCCAGCACTCAGGAGGCAGAGGTAGGAGGATCCCCTTGAGTTTGAGGCCACCATGAGACTCCATAGTGAATTCTAGGTCAGCCTGAGCTGGAGTGAGACCCCATCTCGAAAAACGAAAAACAAAACAAAAGAAAAAAAAAAGGAAAACCTACACCGGTATGACAGATCTATGTAGAAAAATCAATGAAGCTGATATTGTGAAGCTTCTAAGGATACAATATTAAAATGGAAAACAAAAAATCGAATTTCAAAGGGGAAAGGAGGGGGGAGGAACGGAATTACTGGGGGAAATTTCTTATAATCATGGGAAATGTTTTTAAAAATTAAGGAATAATGAAAAAATCTCTAATGCTCATGAAAATGTATGGAAGAGCAGTTTGCCATAATAAATTAAATAAATAAATAAATAAATAAATAAATAAATAAATAAATAAATAAAGGAAGACATTTTCTTGACCTTTACAGGAAATTTGTGTATGTTTTGTCTGTGTGTGTATCTGTGTGTGTGTTCACATGCGCTCACAACCGGTTTTAGTTTATGTAGGTGAAAACATTTAGATTAAATTACACATATCTCTGGAAAGAGAAAAATGAAAACTGTACTCAACCTTGAATTTTTATTACATATTTGAGAGACAGAGACTCATACAGACAGACAGAAGATAGCAGACAGAGAGAGAAAAAGAAGGAATGGATGAAACAGGGACCCTGGAATCATAAACAAACTCCAGCTGTATGTGGGAATTTCTCCATCTGGCTTTATGTGCATACTGAAAGTCCCTCTCTCTCTGTCTCTCTGTCTCTCTGTCTCTGTGTCTCTCTCTCTCTTTCTGTGTGTGTGTGTGTGTGTGTGTGTGTGTGTGTGTGTGTGTGTCAATTTTTCTGACTCAAGCAAATCAGGAAAAATGAACCAGTCATGGGCAGCTGGACAGAGAGCTGAGCAGTGAAGGTGATTGCCAGCAAAACAAAACAGACACTTGTTTGATTTGTCAGTACTCAGGAAAGGTGACACATGTGCTTGGAGTTGTTTGCACTGCCTGGAGGCCTAGTGTGACAATTCTCTCTCTCAAACTGATTTAGAATCTGCTCATGGATCTGAGTTCAGATCCTCAGGAACCACACCATAAATGAAATATGGAGAACATATCTGGGAATCCCAGCATGACTATGAGAATATAGGAGTCCAAGACAGGAGGAAGTCAGAAGTTCACCAGCATGGCACATCAGAGACTGTCTCAAGGTAGACTTAGTGGACAGACACCCAAAGTTGTCTTCCTGCCTCCACATATGCTCTCTGGTGCATGTACACCAACAGAAGTGTGTGTATGTTTGTATGCCTGTGTGTGTGTGACAGAGAGAGAGAGAGAGAGAGAAAGAGAGAAAGAGAGAGAGAGAAGGAAGACCTAAGAATAATTTGCCAGAAATGGATCAAATAATATAAAGTATGTGCAAAAATTTCAGTAAAGAATTTTCTAAACACCTGTTGTAAGGAAACTCAATGCTATTGCAGAAAACATGCAGAAACTAAGTAATATTCTCACAGAAAAACTGAATAGAGAGGTAGAAGTAATAATTGCTTGGTTCCAGGTAGTGTCTCACTCTAGGCCTGGAACTCACTATCTAGTCTAAGGCTGACCTTGAACTCAGTGATCCTCTGTCTGCCTAACTAGTGCTGGGATTAAAGACATGTCCTTCACACCCGGCCATTTCTTAAAATCTTTTACGTTTTACTTATTTGCAAGCAGAGTCAGAAAACTGAAGACAGAGAGAGGAAGAGAGCATAAAACAATGGATTACCAGGACCTCTCTTCGATGTATATGAATACCAGTTTCATGTGTCCTGTACATCCAGGTTAACATGGAAAATGGAAAGAAGAACTCAGTTCCTTACAATTTGCAGGCAAGGATTTTAAGCTAGATGTACCAGGGGGCACATGGGCCTGAGTTTACATGTTATGGCTAGTGGCCCTGGCCTGCCCACTTTCTCTTTGTCTCCTATCTGTTTTTTTTTTTCCATACGTAAAATAATGAAATATTTTTTAAAAAGGAAAACCGATGGCTGGGCGTGGTGGCGCAAGCCTTTAATCCCAGCACTCAGGAGGCAGAGGTAGGAGGATCGCCTTGAGTTCGAGACCACCCTGAGACTCCATAGTGAATTCCAGGTAGGCCTGGGCTGGATTGAGACCCCACCTCGAAAAACCAAAACCAAAACAAAACAAAAAGCAAAAAAAAAAAAAAAAAAAAAAAAGGAAAACTTACAACAGTATGATGGATTTAAGTATAAAACTCGCTGAAGCTGATACTGTGCAGCTGCTAAGGATACAATATTAAAATGGAAAACAAAAAATCAAATTTCAAAAGGGGAAAGGGAGGTGGAGCAAAGGTATTACAAGGGGAAATTTCTTATAATCATGGGAAATGTTTTAAAAATTTAAGGAATAATGAAAAATACTCTAATGCTCATGAAAATGTATGGAAGAGCAGGTTGCCATAATAAATTAAATAAATAAATAAATAGATAGATAGATAGATAAATAATAAATACATAAATGACGGAAGATGTTTCCTGGACCATTACAGGAAATTTCTGTAGGGTTTGTGTGTGTGTTTATCTGTGTGTGTGTTCATATGCGCTCACATCCGGTTTAAGTTAATGTAGGTGAAAACATTTAGATTCCATTAGACGTATCTCTTGAAAGAGAAAAATGACTGTACTCAACCTTTATCTTTTATTACACATTTGAGAAACAAAGAGACATACAGACAGACAGACGATAGCAGACAGAGAGAGAAAAAGAACGAATGGGTAAACCAGGGAACCCTGGGATCATAAACAAATTCCAGTTATATGTGGGAATTTCTGCATCTGGCTTTTTGTGGATACGGAAGGTCCTCTCTCTGTGTCTCTCTGTCTTTCTCTCTCTCTCTCTCTCTCTGTATGTGTGTGTGTGTGTGTGTGTCTCATTTTTTCTGTCTCAAGCAAATCAGGAAAAACAAAACAGTCATGGGCAGCTGGACAGATAGCTGAGCAGTGAAGGTGATTGCCAGCGAAACCAAAAAGACACTTGTATCATTTGTCAATACTCAGGAAAGGTGACACATGTGTTTGGTGTCCATTGTCTGGAGGCCTAGTATGACAACTCTCTCTCTCAAATTGATTTAGAATCTGCTCATGGATCTGAGTTCAGATCCTCAGGAACCACACCAAAAATGAAATCTGGAGTACACATCTGGGAATACCAGCGTGACTAGGAGAATATAGGAGTCCAAGACAGGAGGAAGTCAGAAGTTCATCACCATGGTACATAAGAGACTGTCTCAAGGTAGACTTAGCGGACAGACACCCAAAGCTGTCTTCCCGCCTCCACACATGCTCTGTGGTGCATGTACAACAAGAGACGTGTGTGTGTGTGTGTGTGTGTGTGTGTGTGTAGAGAGAGAGAGAGAAGGAAGACCTAACAATAAGTTGACAGAACTGGATCAAATAATATAAAGTATGTACAAACACTTCAGTAAACAATTTTTTAACCATCTGTTTTAAGGAAACTCAAAGCCATTTCAGAAAACATGGAGAAACTAAGCAATATTCTCCAAGAAAAACTGAATAGAGAGGTAGAAGTAATAATTGCTTGTTTCCAGGTAGTGTCTCACTCTACGACTGGAACTCACTATCTAGTCCCAGGCTGACCTTGAACTCAGTGATCCTCTGTCTCCCTAACTAGTGCTGGGATTAAAGATGTGTCCTTCACACCTGGCCATTTCTTAAAATCTTTTAAGTTTTACTTATTTCCAAGAAGAGTGAAAAAACAGAGAGTGGAAGAGAGATTAAAACAATGGATTACCTGGACCTCTATTCGATGTAAACGAATGCCAGTTGCATGTATCCTATACATCCAGGTTTACATGGGAAAAAGAAAGTAGAACTCAGGTCATTACAATTTGCAGGGAAGGATTTTAAGCTAGATGCACCAGAGGGC
The DNA here is from genome assembly GCA_036346955.1 of Dipus sagitta. Classification (NCBI taxonomy): domain Eukaryota; kingdom Metazoa; phylum Chordata; class Mammalia; order Rodentia; family Dipodidae; genus Dipus; species Dipus sagitta. The sequence continues at coordinate 29,698,925 of CM070791.1, forward strand.
ACATGGGCCTGAGTTTACATGTTATGGTTAGAGGCCCTGGCCTGCCCTCTCTCTCTTTGTCTCTATCTGTTTCCTTTTTCCATATGTAAATAAATGAAAATTATTTCAAAAGGTAAACCTATGGCCGGGTGTGCTGGTGCATACCTTTAATCCCAGCACTCAAGAGGCAGAGGTAGGAGGATCGCGTTGAGTTCGAGGCCATCCTGAGACTCCATAGTGAATTCCAGGACAGCCTGGGGTGGAGTTAGACAGCACCTCGAAAAACCAAAAACAAATCAAAAAAAAAAAAAAAGTAAAACCTACACCTGTATGATGGATGTAAGTATAAAACTCACTAAAGCTGATACTGTGAGGCTGCTAAGGATAGAATATTAAAATGGAAAACAAAAAACCGAATTTCAAAGGGGAATGGGGGGGGAGGAAGGGTATTACTAGGGGAAATTTCTTATAATCATGGGAAATATTTTAAAAAATTAAGGAATAATGAAAAAAATCTCTAATGCTCATAAAAATGTGTGGAAGAGCAGTTTGCCGTAATAAATTAAATGAATGAATAAATAAATAAATAATGGAAGACCTTTCCTTGACCATTACAGGAAATTTGTGTACTTTTTCTGTGTGTGTGTTCACATCTGCTCACAACCGGTTTAAGTTTATGTAGGTGAAAACATTTAGATTCCATTACACATATCTCTTGAAACAGAAAAATGACTGTACTCAACCTTGATTTTTTATTACATATTTGAGAGACAGAGAGACATACAGACAGACAGACGATAGCAGACAGACAGAGAGAAAAGAAGCAATGGGTGAAACAGGGACCCCTGGAATCATAAACAAACTCTAGCTGTATGTGGGAATTTCTGCATCTGGCTTTTTGTGGATAGTGAAGGTCCCTCTCTCTCTGTCTCTCAGTTTCTCTGTCTCTCTCTCTCTCTCTCTCTCTCTCTCTCTCTCTATCTGTGTGTGTGTGTGCATGTGTTTGTATGTGTGTGTTATTTTTTCTGTCTCAAGCGAATCAGGAAAAATGAACTAGTCATGGGCAGCTGGACAGATAGCTGAGCAGCGAAGGTGATTGCCAGCAAAACCAAAAAGGCACTTGTTTGATTTGTTGGTACTCAGGAACGGTGACACATGTGTTTGAAGTTTGTCGGCATTGGCTGGAGGCCTAGTGTTACAATTCTCTCTCACAAATTGATTTAAAATCTGGTCATGGATCTGAGTTCAGATCCTCAGGAACAACACCAAAATGAAATCTGGAGAACACATCTGGAAATCCCAGCGTGACTATGAGAATATAGGAGTCCAAGACAGGAGGAAGTCAGAAGCTCACCAGCATGGTACATGAGAGACTGTCTCAAGGGAGACTTAGGGGACACACACCAAATGTTGTCTTCCCGCCTCCACACAAGCTCTGTGTTGCATGTACACCAACAGACGTGTGTGTTTGTGTGTGTGTGTGCGTGTGTGTGTGTGTGTGTGATAGAGAGAGAAAGAGAGAGAGAGAGAAAGAGACAGAGAGAGACAGAGAAAAGGAAGAGCTAACAATAAGTTGTGAGAAATGGATCAAGTAATATAAAGTATGTACAAACACTTCAGGAAAGAATTTTTAAACACCTGTTTTAAGGAAACTCAGTGCTATTTCAGAAAACATGGAGAAACTAAGCAATATTCTCACAGAAAAACTGAATAGAGAGGTAGAAGTAATAATTGCTTGGTTCCAGGTAGTGTCTCACTCTAGGCCTGGAACTCACTATCTAGTCCCAGGCTTACCTTGAACTCAGTGATCCTCCGTCTGCCTAACTAGTGCTGGGATTAAAGACATGTCCTTCACACCCAGCCATTTCTTAAATTCTTTTAACTATTACTTATTTGCAAGCAGAGTGAGAAAACAGGGAGTCAGAGAGAGGAAGAGAGTGTAAAACAATGGATTACCAGGACCTCTATTCAATGTAAGCGAATGCCAGTTCATGTATGATGAACATCCAGGTTTACTTGGAAAATGGAAAGTAGAACTCAGGTCATTATAATTTGCAGGCGAGGATTTTAAACTAGATGCACCAGGGGGCACATGGGCCTGAGTTTACATGTTATGGTTAGAGGCCCTGGCCTGCCCACTCTCTCTTTGTCTCTATCTGTTTCTTTTTTCATATGTAAATAAATGAAATATTTTTTAAAAATGAAAACCTATGGCAGTGCGTGGTGTCGCATACCTTTAATCCCAGCACTCAGGAGGCAGAGGTAGGAGGATCGCCTTGATTTCAAGGCCACCCTGAGACTCCATAGTGAATTCCAGGTCAGCCTGGGCTGGTGTGAGACCCCACCTCGAAAAACAAAACAGAAAACAAAACGAAAAAAAAAAAAGGAAGACCTACACCAGTATGATGGATTTAAGTATAAAACTCACTGAGGCTGATACTGTGTGGCTGCTAAGGATACAATATTAAAAGGGAAAACAAAAAATCGAATTCCTAAGGGTGAAAGGGGGGTGGAGGAAGGGTATTACTAGGGGAAATTTCTTATAATCATGGGAGATGTTTTAAACAATTAAGGAATAATGAAAAAAACTCTAATGCTCATGAAAATGTATGGACGAGCAGTTTTCCATAATAAATTAAATCAATAAAAAATAAATAAATAAATAAATAAAGGAAGGAAGGAAGATGTTTCCTTGACCTTTACAGTAAATTTGTGTATGGTTTGTGTGTGTTTGTATCTGTGTGTGTGTTCACATGCGCTACAACCTGTTTAAGTTTATGTATGTGAAAACATTTATATTCCATTACACATATCTCTTGCAAGAGAAAAATGACCATACTCAACATTGATTTTTTATTACATATTTGAGAGACAGAGAGACATAGAGACACACAGACGTTAGCAGACAGAGAGAGAAAAAGAAGGAATGGGTGAAACAGGGACCCCAGGAATCATAAACAAACTCAAGCTGTATGTGGGAATTTCTGCATCTGGCTCTCATGAAAAGGAAGAGAAAAAGTAAAGGAAACATAGGAATTACCTATATAATGTGCTACCACAGAGAAGTGGAAAGTTCTGGCAATGTTGTTCCTCAGACCTTCATTTTATAACTTCAGACTCCATCCCTCCAGATTTAAATAACCTCTGCAGAATGCCAAAATATATGTCACACATAAAAAATGAGGAGTAATGATGTGACTTTAATATCTAAAATATTTGATAAATTATTACACTTTTATGGTTCAACCTTCAATAGCATTAACAGAACCTTATAAATATCATGACAATCAAATGCCTTGCAAAGAACCCAGAAAGAAAAAAACAAAACAACAACAAGAGAGAAAAAACACCTGGCTAGGCATGGTGGTGCACACCTTTAATACCAGCACCTGAGAGGGATAAGCACATGGATAACCATTAGTAGAAGCCCACTCCATGGGAGAGAATATTTGTCCCACGACTATCCACAGACCACTTAATGATGATTTATTCAATCAAGACCTCCAAAGTCTTACATCGAACAAAAGTTTGAGGCTGGGCATGGCAGCAAGCACCATGTGGGAGGTAGAGGTAGGAGAATCACCATAAATTGGAGGCCACACTGAGACTAAATAGTGAATTGCAGGACAGCCTGGGCAAAAGTGAGACCCTATCTCAAAAAAAAAAAGGTGGGGGAGAGGGTCTGGAGACATAGCTTAGCATTTAAGGCTCCTGCGTGTAAAGACAAAGGTCCTAGGTTCCTGTAAAACAGGCTCCATGTGAGCCACATGTAGAAGGTGCTGCAAGCATCTTTAGTTCATTTGCAGTTGCTAGAAGCCCTGGTGTGCCTATCCTCTTTCTGTCTCTGTCTACCTAACTCTCAAATAATTGTGTGTGTGTGTGTGTATTTAATAAAAAAAATCAGGAAAATTAACTAGGTGTGAGTAAGAGTTCTGGCTATGCAAGCACTAGGACCCAAGTCCCATCCCAGCACTAATGTGAAAATCAGGTCATGGCAACACAAGCTGGGCATGGTGGCACATGCCTTTAGTCTTAGCATTCCGGAGGCAGTGGTAGCAAGAACTCTGTGAGGTCAAGGCCACCTTGAGCCTACATATTAAATTCCAAATGTTTCTGGGCTAGGGAGCAAGCATACATCAGAAACCCAAGAACAACAACAACAAGAAAATGATAAGGCGAACAAGTTGGCAAAATGGCTCAGTGATTAAGGTGCTTCCTTCCAAAGCCTAAGGAGCTCGGTTCAGTTCTCTAGCACAAGCAGGGCATGGTGGTGTATACCTTTAATCCAAGAACTCAGGAGGCAGAGGAAAGAGGATCACCAGTTGAGCCCAACCTGAGTCTACATAGTGAATTCCAGGACAGCCTGAGCTAAGATGAAACCCTACATGAAAAACCAAGGGGAGAGAGAGAGAGAAAGAGATGCACAAAGTGGTGCACATAGCTGGCATCCAATGGCAGTGGCAAGACACCCTGGCCCATCCATTTTCTGTCTCTCTCTCTCTCTCTCTCTCTCTCTCTCTGAAGACAGATAAATATATAAAATATTTATATGAAATAGGTAAACATGAGGGCAGGAGAGATGGATTAGTGCTTAAGGCACTGCCTGAGAAGCCTAAAGAGCCATGATAGATAACCCAGAACCTGCATACTGCAGAAGGACAAGGTGACACATGGTCAAGTTCACACATGCACTCAAGTTGGCGCACACGTATGGAGTTCCATTACAGTGCTGTACCAGACAGCTTCAGATTCGCTGAGGTGAACTTCCAGACGAGGCACAGTTATGGAGGAAGGGATATTTATTGAATCCTACAGATCCAGGGGAAGTTCCATAAAAGCAGAAGAAGCTGGCACACTTTTACAGGCCCAAGCAGAGAGAAAGACAAGCACAAGCCTAAATCCAAAAGCCACAGCACACTTCAGGAACTCCAGCTAGGCACACTTTGCATATCTTTAGATTGAAATCTGAAAGCCACCACCACACCTTAAGATCCAAACAATGGCACTGCCTCTAGCCAAGTGGCTACTGATGCAAACTGCAAACAAACAAACAATTGAAATATATTGGGGGCCATCTATTCTATTCACACCACAAGTGCCTTGAGGCCCTAGCATGCCATTTCATTCTCTCTCGCTCTGTTTCCACACCCTCCCTCCCTCACTCTCTAACACAGAGAAAACAAATACTAAATAAAAGGCCAGCCTAAAGAGTTTTCCACAAAAAAACAACAAAAAAGAAAATTATGATATGCAATTTTTACATGTGTATTGTGTGGTGTGCATATGCATGCATTGCTGTGGCTGTGGGTGTGTGTGTTTGTGTTAATACACATGGGATTACACACACAACACCTTCCTTAAATATGAACAATATATCATCATGGTAACCTTCTCCCACAACCACCCAAAGTTGTAACACAAAGTGGTCCATGTATACCAAAACACACACACACTTACGCACTCTCTTTTCTCTCACTCTTTATCTTTTTCTCTGTCTCTCCCTCTCTCTCTCCCTTTCTCTGTCTCTCACGTGCACACACACACAGACACCCCCACACACAAACACACATAGTGGATCTGCAGAGGTTAGCTGGGAGGCACTCTTCCCAGTAAGGTATTGCTGAAGGACAAAGGAAGCTCTCCATTTTATTCTTTGAAACCTTCCATTTCAGTGCTGATCTTTTCCCTTCCAAACCAATCACTGTGGTTTGAATGTGAAACATCCCTTCAGAGACTCATGGGTTTCAGTACTTGATCCCCAGCAGGTGGTACTGTTTTGGGGGTTTGTGGGACCTTTGGGGGTCGAGTAAGTGGGTCACTAGGTGTGACCCTTGAGGTCTGTGGCCTGTTTCCACTTCCTGACTGAGATACAATGTGAGGTGCTAGCTAATGCACCTCCGGTGATACCTTCCCTGACATGATGTGCCATGTGCCTTCAAACTACAAGATGGAATCAACCATTACTCAAATTTTTTTGAATAAATTCTCTCATTTACATATTTATTTGAGAGGGAGAGAGAGAGAGAGAGAGAGAGAGAGAGATAATAAATATGGATGTACCAGGGCATCTAGCACTGCAAACAAACTCCAGGCTGAAGCACCATCCTGTGCATCTGGCTTACGTGACTATGGAAGAATTGAATCTGGTTCCTTGGCTTTTTAGGCAAGTGCCTTTACCACTAAGCCATCTCTTCAGCCTCTAGGCTGCATCCTGACAGTTATTAATCACAGAAAGAAGCAACTCCCACCTCTCCACGGTAGTCTCAACCATCTTGTTCCCTGTCCTTTGCCTATGACAAAAAATTAGACAGAAAAACCTTAAACAGGAAACATGGGGGAGGCAGGGATGGCTTCGACATGAGGGGATTTGCCTGTAAAGTCAAACAAACCGGGATCATTTCCTCTGAACCCATGGTAGGCAGATGCACAAGAGGATGCAAGCCTTGTGAATTCCTTTCCAGTTCCTGGAGGCCCTGGCATGTGCAAAGTACATACAGAAAGAAGAGAGCCCCCAGCCAGATCATGTTGTTCTACAACAGAGAGCTAATCTCCAGCCTCTGTCTTGAATGCCACAATCAACAGTGCATGTCACCATCCCCATTGGTGAACATTAAAAACCATGTACTGGGCTGGAGAGATGGCTGAGAGGTTAACGTCCTTGCCTAGGAAGCCTAAAGTCCCACAACTGATTCTCCACTGCCCATATAAGACAGATGCATCTCGAGTTGCTTTGCAATGGCTAAGTGCCCCAATATGCCCTTCCTTCCTTCCATCCATATGTCCAAGCACATTTTGTTTCCTTCTTCCTTCATTCTTTCCTTCCTTTTAACTTTGCTTTCTTTCTTCCTTCCTTCCTTTCTTCCTTCCTTCCTTCCTTCCTTCCTCCTTCCTTCCTTCTCTTCTTTCTTTCTTTCTTTCTTTCCTTCCTTGTTTCTCTTTCTCTCTCTTTCTATCTGTCTCTCTCATTACTAAATAAGGAATAAAATGTTTCACTAAACAGTGCATGAGTAAAGGTAAACACCAACGTAGGTGTCTGATGTCTAAACAGTGCTATTCCAACATCAGTGAGAAGAAAAACAAAAACAGTTATATGACATTCAGAAGCTGAGACAACTAGAGACACTATGTCAGGTTACTTTCAAACAGGCATAAAGTTCAAACATTCCAAGAGTTTGAGTATTACCTTATATTAGTTCATGTAAAATTAGGTTTCCCATTTAACTCTCACATGTAGAGTGCCCACTGGGAATACATGTCCAAATATTCAAACATGTCCTCATGTTGGGTTGCAGAAACTTTCAGTGAGAAAGAACGGCAGACAGAGGTCCATCACAAACAGCTTATGCAGTAATAGACAACACGAAATTATACTTCACTGTCATGTAAATATAATAGCAAACATGGATGAGGTGTAGATATATCTCAGCCCGTTTACCAAGTGGCTCATATATCATCAGTGCAATAAACAGACATTTTCAGGGCTGCAGGGATGGCTTAGCAGTTAAGGCATTTGTCTTCAAACCAAAGGACCCACGGTAGCCAGATGCACAAGTTGGCTCAGTGTCTGGAGGCCCTGGCACACCCATTCTCTTTCTCTGCCATATGAATGAATGAATGAATGAATAAATAAATAAATGAAATAGATTTTCACAGGAATGGGGAGATGGCTCAGTAGTTATAAGCGCTTGCCACTTGTGCATGAGTGCCTGAAAAACATGAGGCCTCATGAATTCATTTCCTCCTGAAAAGATGTCAAAACCACACATCGGTATAGGACAGAAGGGATGGGAGATGGGGTGGTTGTCTCAGACAGAATAGGTGCTTGCCTGCAAAGCCTCATGGACAGATGTGCAGTGTCTCAACTGTCCGGAGTTTTCAGTTTCAAGAGGCTGATGGGCTCATACACTTTTTATTTATTTATCTAACTGTTGACCTGAAAATAAATAAACAAATAAAGAAACTGACAAATATCAAAGCTAGTCAATGTCATGCACACTTGTCCATGGGGGTGAGTGACAGAGATCAGAGAATCACTGTACCTCACTAAAGGAAAGCATCAGCTCCAGGTAGTGATCCTGTCTCAAGGATATATACAGTTGAGTAATAGTTAAGGAACTTGAAGTTCCCAGGTTTGTTCTATACAGATGTATGATGTGCACCCTGTCTGAAAATGCACAAAAAAACCACTCTAAGGTAAAACATCAATGGTAATGCTATTATTTCCAATCTGCTTACAAAATGACCTCTGATCTTTGTGTTTCTTTGTTTTGGTTTTTTGTTTTTCAAGGTAGGGTCTCACTCTAGCTCAGCATGAACTGGAATGTATGTAGTCTATGGGTGGCCTAGAACTCACAGTGATTTCCTACCTCTTCCTCCTGAGTGATGGGATTAAAGGCTGCACCACATCTCCTGGCTCTGACCTCTGATCTGTACAGGTCCCAAGAAATAATATGGCAATGGATCCCAAATTATGAAAGAGTAAGCACCATCTTAACCACTACTGACATAATGCCTTAGCCTTGATCTGGTAGGATTTTAAATGAATTTTGAAGAACTGTATTGACAATGAAATTCATGTGAAGGGTCTGATTCCAAACTAGGAAGTTCGACTGCTCAAGTTTTAGGGATACTGACAGAAAATATAAGGTTCCCCGATCAGTTTGATATGTTCATATTACTATTAGTTAGAATACTGCTGCATGGCCCAGTTAATTCAAGACTGCCAATCTACAGTACTATTGTACAGTCAGGTGGTCTCTCCTGTGCTGCTTCACAGTGGGATGCAGCCTGTGACTGCTATAGGGCATTGATTCCCCATGGCTGCTATATCATACTACAGCAGCCATTGGCTTAAGCCCCACAAAGTTACTATCATGAAAGTTTAATCATGGGCAATACAATGTAGCACCAAAGCACTGACATCAAGGTTTGGGCAGGGATGAATTACTTCAGGAAAGTCAGGAGGAGAAGCCAGGAATGGCGCTGCACACTTTCATCCCAACACTCTATAGATAATGATAGGGGGATCATAGTGGCTTCAGGGATACCCTGAGACTACATAGTGAATTCTAGCGTAGCCTCTGCTAGAGGGATATCCTACCTTAAAAATATAAGTACATAAATAAATAAATACATAAATACATAACTAAATAAATGGAACAATTTTTTGAAATTAAACGTATAGAGGAAGAGGTTTCCTTGACTTTCAAAGGAAATTTGTATATATTTTTGTTGGTTTGTGTGTGTTCACATGCGTGCACAACCTGTCTTAGTTTATGTATGTGAATACATTTAGATTTCAATTCTACATAACTCTGGAAAGAGAAAAAGTTAAACTGTACTCACCCTGGATTTTTTATTATATATTTGAGAGACAGAGAGACAGACACTCTTTCTCTTTTACTTTCTCTTTCCCTTTTACTTTCTCTTTCTCTTTCCTTTCTTTCTCTCTTTCTCTCTCTCCCTCTCCTTCTCTCTGTCTAAAATCAATCATCAAAAAGGATCTAGTCATGGGCATCTGGATAGATAGCTGGGCAGTGAAGGTGCTTGCCAGCAAAACCAAAATTCCACTGGTTTGATTTGCCAGTTCCCAGGAAAAGCCACATGCCCTTGGTGACACGTGTGGTTGGAGGTTGTTTGCACTGGCTGGTGGCCTAGATTGCCCATTCTCTCTCTCTTCTTTCCCTTAAATAGGTATATAATCTGCTCATGGACATCAGTTAAGAACCTCAGAACCCATACCGAAAGCAAAATCTCTGGAACACTTCTTGGAAACCCAGTGTCCCTGTGAGAAAATAGGAGACAAAAATAAGAGGATGGAGCAGGGCGTGGTGGTGCATGCCTTTAATCCCAGCACTCAGGAGGAGAGGTAGGTAGGAGGAATTCCAGGTCAGCCTGGGCTAGAGTGAAACCCTACCTTGAAAACCAAACAAAAAAAAAGGATGTCAGAAGTTCCACAGCATGGTATATAGGAGAGTATCTCAAGCTAGAAGAATAGGACAGACCCCCAAAGTTGCCTTTCGGCCTCCGCACATGCTCTGTGGTGCATGTACACCAACAGTCTTCTGTGTGTGTGTGTGTGTGTGTGTGTGTGTGAGAGAGAGAGAGAGAGAGAGAGAGAGAGAGAGAGAGAGAAAGGATGACCTAACAATAGGGTGCCAGAAAGTAATCAGATAAAATAAAGTATGCACAAACACTTCACTAATGAAGTTTTTAAAGACCCATTTTAAGGAAATTCAATAAGCTTTAAGAAAACATGGAGAAATTAAGGAATATTCTAAGAGAAAAACTGATTTGAGAGGTATAACTAATAATTAACTGTTTCCAGGTATAGTCTCACTCTAGGTATGGAACTCACTATATAGCCCCAGGCTGACCTTGGACTCAGTGATCCTCTTGTTTCTGCCTACCAAGTGCTGGGATTAAAGACATGTGCCTTTACGCCCAGCAATTTCTTAAACAAAATACACTTTCTTCTATTTTTAAGCAGAGAGAGAAAGAATAGAGACAGAGAGAGGAAAAAGTGAATACGGATGGATCAGCAGGACCTCTAGTCGATGAAAATATATGTCAGGTTCATGCAGCCTGTTCATCTAGCTTTACATAGGGACTGGAAGGTAGAACATTTAGAACTTTTTTTGTTAATTGAGCTACGGACTCACTGTAGCCCATTCTGACCTGGAATTCACTAAGTAGTCTCAGTGTGGCTTTGAACTCAAGGCGATCCCCCAACTTCTGCCACGCGAGGGCTGGGATTAAAGGCATGCATCACTGTAGCAGACAGATTCAGGTTCACTGAAATGAACTACCAGACCAGGCACAGTTATGGAGGAAGGGATTAATTGAAGTTTACAGATCCAGGGGAAGTTCCATAAAGGTGAAAGAAGCTGGCCTGCCTCCACAGGCCCAAGCAGAGACAGAGAGAGAGAGAGAGAGAGAGAGAGAGAGAGAGAGAGAGAGAGAGAGAGAAAGAAGCACAAAACTAAAGGTCAAAAGCCACAGCACACTTCAGGAATTCCAGCTAGGCACACTTTGCATATCTTTAGATTAAAATCTGAAACCCACAGCCACACCTTATGATCCACCCAGTGACATTGACTCCAGCCTGGTGGCTGCAGATGCAAACTACAAACAAATATCTGAACATATTGAGGGCCATCTACTCAAACCTCCACAGTCATGAGGTACCAGAAAAGCATGTGAATTGCCTGCCCACATCTTCATGGGAACTGAAGATCTTACAGAAGACTTGCAACAGTGCATGCGAGTGCTTAGCTCCTTTCTAGCCAGAGGAACACACTCTATTTGAAGCAGTAGACCCTTAGGAGACTCGTAACTTCCAATCAGAAAATATGACTCAATAAAACCCATATGCAAGTTTCAGTGGAATGAAGGACCACAAACGTGTGCTACTGGAAAATTATATACATTCCCTCCATTCATTCACTATCACTCACAATTAGCAATGACAATATGGTAAGTATTTCACACAAGGTCCACCATTACCCATGAAAAGACTTGTCTGGAGATTGTCTGCAGTTGTTGTAGTCTCTGGTGTGCCCATTGTATCTCTTTCTCCCTTTTTCTCTGTCAAACAAATAAAGAAATAAAAATGAAATATTTTTTAATTATTGTCATTTTTATTTATTTATTTGAGAGTGACAGACAGAGAGAGAAAGAGGCATACAGACAGAGGGAGAGACAAGGGGCGTGCCAGGGCCTCCAGCCACTGGAAACGAACTCCAGATGCGTGCGCCCCCTTGTGCATCTGGCTAACATGGGTCCTGGGGAATCGAGCCTTGAACCGGGGTCCTTAGGCTTCACAGGCAAGCGCTCAAATGTCAAGCCATTTTTCCAGCCCAAATTAGATATTTTTAAAGAAGAAAGAAAAAATTATCCAGCCCAGTGATGCTGGTATGAACATTTAAACCCAGCACTCTGGAGGCAGACATAGGGGATCGCTGTGAGTTAGAGGCCAACCTGGAACTACAGTGAGACCCTACCTTGAAAAGCAAAGAAAAATTAAAAATAAATTTAAATATAAACCTTCAAGCCTAATATAATACTTTGAGCTACATAAAATTAAGGAAAATGAGAAAGAACAAAAAAGATTATGTCTGGTCATGGAAATTTCCACTTTCCTGTTGGAGCACTGTGACATCTATTTTGCTTTGAATCCAAAAACATAGAGGAGATCCTGGTTCCTTCAGAAACAATGGGGCACCAATGAGTTCTATTAAAACTTTTTCTTTATTTAAAAAAAATTTTTTGGTTTATTTATTTATTTGAGAGAGACAGAGAGAAGGAGGCAGAGAGAGAGAGAGAGAGTGAAAGAGAGAGAGAGTATGGGTGCGCCAGAGCTTCCAGCCTCTGTAAACGAACTCCAGATGCATGCGCCCCCTTGTGCATCTGGCTAACGTAGGTCTTGGGGAATTGAGCCTCAAACCAGGGTTCTTAGGCTTCATAGGCAATCGCTTAGCCACTAAGCCATCTCCCCAGACCGAGTTCTATTAAAACTTTTAGGGTGATCTTTGTGTTGGTGCCCACCTTTACCCCCAGCACTCTGGAGGGAGCTGTAGGAGTATTGCTGTGAGTGCTGAGGCCAGTATGAGGCTACATGGTCAATTCCAGGTCAGCCTGGGCCACAGCAAGACTATACTTCTATAAACCAAAGAGAGTGGTGGCACACACCTTTAATCCCATCACATAGGAGGACCACCATGACACAGGCTCGTTCCACGGGAGAGAACATGTGTTCCAGGACTAAATGGAGACAATGAAATGATTATGTAATAAATCAAGACCTCTTGAGTCTCAAATCTAACAAAAGCGGGAAGTAGAAGTAGTTGGATCATCAGGAGTTGGAGGCCACCATGAGACTACACAGTTCGTTCCAGGACAGCCTGGCCTAGAGCCAGGTGCTACCTCAAAAAACAAAACAAAACAAAAAAAAAAAAACAGAAAAAAAAAACAACATCCTCGCTTCCTGCCTGCAAACAAACAAACAAACAAAAAAAAAAAAAACTAGGTTCCACTCCGCCAGACCCTACATAAGCCAGATTCTGAAAGTGGTGCATGCATCTGGGGTTCATTTGCAGTGGCTGGAGGCCCTGGTTTGCCCATCCATATCTGTGTCTATCTGTATAACTCTCAAATAATTATATATATATATATACATACACACACACACACACACACACATATATATATATATATATGCATGTATGTATGTATCTATGCATAGGACTAGGATTCAACATGAGTTCTCACTGTGCAAGCACCAGGATCTGAGTCCCATCCCGACACAAAGAACAAAACTGAGTCATGACAACACTAGCCGGGCATCATGGTGGCACATGCCTGAAGCTCAGCACTTAGGAGGCAGAGGTAGGAGGATCTCTGTGAGTTCAAGGCCACTCTGAGTCTACATAGTGAATTCAGGTCAGCCTTCCCGAGGGTGCCACCGTACCGTGGAACACAAACAACAACAACAAAAAGATGAGGGGAACAAGGCTGGTTAACTCTCTCTTTCTCTATCTGCTTACACATATATTAATAAAATAATTATATAGAAAAATAAGGATGTGCCTGGAGAGATGGATTAGTGGTCAAGGCACTTGCCTTGAATTTAAAGACCCACGCACAACAAACCAGAAGCGCATATACCTCTGGGACAAAGTGACACATGTTCAAAGTTGAACAAGCACATGGAGTTTCATTACAGTGCCTATAGGCTATGGAATGCTAACTCTCTCTCTCTCTCTCTCTCTCTCTCTCTGTCTCTCTCACTCTCTCTCTCTCACACACACACAGACACACACACACACTCACACACATACACACACATTTAAAAATAAATCAAAAACCAGTCTAATGTGTTTGCCTAAAAAAATGAAAGAAGAAAACATGATATGCCAGGGAAGCCAAAAAACCCAGGTTAGATTCCCTAGGACCCACATTAGGAAGATGTTCCAGAGGGCACACAGGTCTGGAGATTTTGCACAGTGGCTATAGGCTCTGGCTTGCCCATTCTCTATCTTTCTCCCTTTTTCTCTGTCAAATAAATAAAGAAATGCCAATAAAATATTTTTAAAAAGAATGGAAAATTTATCCAGCCCAGGGATGCTGGTATGAACCTTTAAACATAGCACTCTGGAGGCACAGGTACGAGATCACCATCAGTTAGAGGCCAACCTGGGACTACAGCGAGACCCTACCTTGAAAAGCAAATAAATATTAAAAATAAAATAAAATGTAAAATATAAAGCCAATACATTGAGTTAAATAAAATTAAGGAAAATGAGAAAGAACCAAAAGAGCACTATCTCTTATCAGGTAAATGTCCACTTTCCTGTTCAAACACTGTGACTTCTATTTTGCTTTGAGTACAAAAAATAGAGGAGATCCAAGTTCAGTGAGAAACTCTGCTTCAGGGAAATAAATTGGGCAATTGAGCAAAGTGGACACTGCATGTCTCCCACTTCTCCCCACATATGCATCGAAAACACATACATACAACCCACCACATATACTATATACACACACTATCATGGTAACAAATTTCCAATATTTTCTTTTTTCCATTAAAATAAGTATCAAAGTTTGGAAAGAATTGTATAATTTTGAGGTTTTTTGTAGGTTAATTGAATGCAAAGCTATACATGTCCCAGGTCGATTAAATAGAAAACATATAAAAAAAATATAAAAATGGTGCATGTATCTGGAGAGTGCTTGCAGTGCCTAATGGCCCTGGAGGGTCTATTCTTTCTGTCTCTTTTCCCTCTCTCTGCTTGTACATAAAAAACTTTTGAGAGAGAAAGAGAGTCAACACATATGGACACTGTATAACTGAAAACAAGTTCCAGACGTATGTCATTTTTGCATCTACCTCTGCAAGGGGAATGAGGAATAAAGCCCCATTAACTGCAGAGCCATTTAACCACTCTCTAAATACAACATATAACTTTTTGGTTATTCTTCTTATTATTATTCTTATTAATTTGTTTTTTATTTCGTTTTTGAAGTAGGGTCTCACTCAAACCCAGGCTGAACAGTAATTCCCTCTGTTGTCTCAGGGTGACCTCAAACTCACAGCAGTCATCCTACCTCTGACCCACGTCTTTGTTTTAATGGAAATCTCCCAAACATTTAAAAGTATTTGTAGATTTGGATGCATTACGCAAACTTTTCATTTCATGTGTGATTTTCCTTTATCAACAATGTTGATTATCTTAACCATATTGAGATTGAAGTAATGGCATGCAACTTTCTTCCCAGCACTGCCTGAAAAGGTGTATAAAGTAAAGTTAGCTATGAGTCAAAGTGAGCCTGATATTATGAACAAGTACATCTGATAACCAAAGAATGACTAGTATGTTTGTGGTAACCCTTGACTGGATTGTGCCTAGTAATTTTGAAACACCCATTGGTATGGTTCCACTTAGATGACAATAGAGTGGGGTGAAACATACAGAAGCCATGACAGTGGCTTTCTGTATAAAATCCCACTGCCTCCTGTGATACACAAACAGAGTCATTTCCACATCCTGTTGTTGAGTATCTACAGTGGCAATGAGAACCAAGGACAAAAAACATAGACCAACAATACCAGAAAAGTTATGTGGACCCCTGTAACCAAACATAGGTCAATATGCCCAATTTACATAGGACCGACAAGAGAGCACAGAGGAATAGAGCTGAGCAACAGCGCTGCTTGAAAGGACAGTTTGAAAACCTACACCAGGCCATGCTGGATGGTGCATGCCTTTAATACCCAGCACTCAGAAGGCAGAGAAAGCAGGATCACCGTGATTTTGCAGCCATACTGAAACCACATCATGAATTCCTAGACAGCGTCTATAACATGGAAATGCTAATTCAAAAAATATGAAAAAGAATGAAAGGAAGAACAAGAGAGAGAGAGAATGAATGATGGGACCAGAGGAAATTGCTTAGTGGTTATTTAGTTTCACAACAAAGACAACACACCCAGATTTGAGTTCCCAGGACACTGGTAAGTCAGACGATTCCCAAGGGGTCACAGGTGTCTGGAGTTCATATACAGTGGATACACTCCCTGGCAGGCTTATTCTCTCTTTTCCTCTATCTGTCTCTTTCTCCCATAAATAAAATAAATTAAATATTTTTTAAAAAAGTATAAAGTCACACTTCCACATATACAAAACTTACTGAAGCATGCTTTGAGAACCTGCTAAAAACTCAATATTAGGATATACAAAAAACAAAGTCGCCAGAGCTCATGAAAATTTTTGTAACAGATAGTAGCAAGACAGAGGGGCACAACAATAACCTCATGTGATGTTTACTTCCAAATTTTCTTCTGGCTTTGAAGCCCAGCTGAAATTGTGAAGTCTGCACAGAAAAATTTAAGACTCACAGAGTCAAGTAGTCTCTTGTGACAGAAGGGGTCCTCTTCTGGGCACACAT
This sequence comes from Dipus sagitta, assembly GCA_036346955.1. Lineage (NCBI taxonomy): Eukaryota > Metazoa > Chordata > Mammalia > Rodentia > Dipodidae > Dipus > Dipus sagitta. The sequence goes on from CM070791.1 coordinate 29,715,350, forward strand.
GAAACCCTTCATGACCCACAGGAGATACAGGTGGAATGAAGGACCACAAATGTATGCTACTGTAAAATCATCCACATTCCCACCGTTCATCCAGTATCACTCACAATTAGAAATGACAAATACAGTAAGTACTTCACAAAAGGTCCACCATTATCCATGAAAAGATTTGAGTGATTGCTTACTGCTTAAGGGGTTTGCGTGCCAACCCAAAGCACCCAGGTTAGATTCCCCAGGATATACATGAGCCAGATGCTCAAGAGGTCACACATGTCTGGACATTCTGTGCAGTTGCTGTAGGCTCTGGCGTTCCCATTGTATGTCTTTCTCCCTTTTTCTATGTCAAATAAATAAGGAAATAATAATGAAATATTTTTAAGAAAGAAAGAAAAAATTATCCAGCCCAGTGTCTCTGCTATGAACCTTTAAACCCAGCACTCTGGAGACAGAGATAGGGGATCACTATGAGTTAGAGGCCAATATGGGACTACAGTGACACCCTATCTTGAAAAGCAAAGAAAAGTTAAAAACAAATTAAAATATAAACCGTCAAGCCTAATACTTTGAGGTATATAAAATTAAAGAAAATGAGAAAGAACAAAGAAACATGATGCCTGGTCATGGAAATTTCCACTTTCCTGTTGGAGCACTGTGACTTCTATTTTGCTTTCAGTCCAAAAAATAGAGGAGATCCAAGTTGAGTGAGAAACTCTGAGCCCAGTCCCAAGCAGGTGCCACGCAAGCTCAGACTGTGTGTCTCACTTGTGCCAGCTCAGGTGCCATCCCCTACCTGTCTGCCGCACCGCCGTCTGCCATTGTCCTGTGGTGGGGGAGCACAGACTGCTTCTGGTTCCCAGTGTTCCCAGCCAGAGTTCGGGCTGCTTCAGTGCTTGGTGCCTCAGTGCCCCTCCTAGCTCGAACGCAGGCACCTTTAGAACATTACCACTTGAGAACACAGGCAACTTTGGAGCCCCTGCCAGGCAGCAGATAGGGGGCTTTGGCAAGTGAGAGCCAAAGCACAGGTTGCTTGGCAACTGCCCAGGCTGCATAAGATTCCCATTGTTCTTGAGCCCAGGCTGATATGCCCACCTACATGCCCATACACTATCATGGGCAGAACACAGTGCAAAAGAAATAACATGAAAAATCAAATGCAAGAAAAGCCAGTTAGATCACCCAGTCCCACAATGAATACATCTAACCAAAACATAGAAGAACCAATAGGACCAGAATACCAAATTGAAGCTATGAGCAATGCAACCCTGACCAATCTACTGGTATAACATGCAGGAAAGCAACAAAGGGCCTTTAATCGAGTGGATGCTGCCATCACTAAACTAGAACTAATAGATAAGAAATTGGAAAAATTAGATAAGAAATTGGAAGGATTTCAAAGAGAGTTAAGAGATTTGAGGGAGAGTGAAAAAAAAAAGAAGACCTTAAAAATCACCTGGCCATGCTAAATGAAGACATAAAGAAATGCAAAGATGAACTCCAAGAATCATCAAGAAAATCAGAAAATGATGTGAAAAGGGAGCTTGAGAGAGGGACAGAAATTATAGATAGAAAAGTAATAGAAAATGCAAACTTAATTGAACAAGTCCCAAACTCGCTAGAAGCTCTCAAGAATAGAGTCAGCCAAGTGGAGGATAGAAACTCTGATCTGGAAGACAAGATGGAAGAAACAGTAAGAGAGTTCAAAAATTTCAGTAAGTTCAAAATCTCCTGTGAACAGAACATGAGGGAATTGGGGGATACACTTAAATATCCTAATATCAGGATCATTGGAATACCTGAAGAAGAAGAAATTCACACCAAAGGCATGGAGAACTTATTTAACAAAATAATAGAAGAAAACTTCCTCAGTCTCTTAAAAGAAAGGCCCATCAAGATACAAGAAGCCAATAAAACTTCAAACAGACTGGACCAAAGGAGAAACTCTCCAAGACATATTATCATTAAGACTCTAAACATTGACACCAAAGAGAAAATCCTAAAAGCAGCTAGGGAAAATCAGCACACCACCTTAAAAGGTAACCCCATAAGAATTACTTCAGACTTCGCAATGGAAACCCTAAAAGCTAGAAGGGCCTGGAATGAAACACTGCAAAGTCTAAGAACCTGTGGCTTCCAACCCAAACTACTCTACCAAGCAAAAGTATCCCTCATAATAGATGGTGAAAGAAAAACATTCCACGACAAAACTCAGCCTTCCTTTATGCAAATGACAAAGATACAGAGAAAGAAATAAGGGACATAGTCCCATTTTCAATTGCAACAACAACAACAACAAAAAATACCTTGGAATAACCTTAACCAAGGAAGTGAAAGATCTATACAATGAAAACATAAAAACACTCAAAAAAGAAATTGAGGCCAACTTGAGAAAATGGAAAGAACTCCCATGTTCCTGGATAGGCAGAATTAACATTGTGAAGATGACAATCCTACCAAAGGCAATATACAGATTTAATGCAATTCCAATTAAAATCCCTACAATGTTCTTCACAGAGATAGAAAAAATGATCTCAAATTTCATATGGAAAGGCAGAAGGCTTCGCATTTCCAAACATATCCTCAACAAAAGAAATACCTCTGGAGGCATCACCATACCTGACCTAAAGCTATATTACAAAGCCATAGTAACAAAAAACAGCATGGTACTGGCATAAAAACAGGACTATAGATCAATGGAATAGACTTGAGGACCCGGACTTTGGGTCAAACAACTATAGCTACTTGATATTCGAAAAAGGCTCAAACAATATAGGCTGGAAAATAGACAGCATCTTCAACAAATGGTGCTGGACAAACTGGATAACCATATGCAGGAAACTGAAACTTGATCCACACATTTCACCATGCACTACACTCAAGTCCAAATGGATCAAAGACCTCAATATAAGACCAGAAAGTCGAATACTACTGGAAGAAAATTTAGGAAGTACTTTCCATGACATAGGAATGGAAAAAGACTTCCTGAACAAAACCCCAGTAGCTCACAAAATTAAACCATCACTCAACCAATGGGATCACATGAAGCTGAAGAGTTTCTTTACAGACAAGCATACAATAAACAAAGAAAATAGATTATCCACAGAATGGAAGAAAATATTTGCGGGTTATCCCACTGATAGAGGCCTAATCTCTAGAATCTACAAAGAACTCAAAAATCTAAACAGTAAGAAGTCAAGCACCCCACTCACTAAATGGGGCAAAGAGCTGAACAGGCAGTTTACAGTGGACAAAATAGAAATGGCAAATATACACTTAAGAAAATGTTCATCATCCCTAACCACCAGAGAAATGCAAATTATAACATCTATGAGATTCCACCTTACCCCAATAAGGACAGCAAACATCAAAAAATCAAATAAAAGTAAACACTGGTGAGGATGTGGAGAAATAGAAACACTCATGAACTGTTGGTGGGAATGTAGGATGGTACAACCACTTTGGAAAGCAATATGGAGACTCCTGAAAAAGCTGAGTATAGAGATACCAACAGACCCAGTTATTCAGTTACTGAGCATCTACCCTAACAGCTTCAAACCACAAGCTAGAGGGATTTACTCAACCATGTCTATAGTGGCTCAATTTGTAATAGCTAAGAGCTGGAATCAACCCAGATGTCCATCACTAGAAGAATGGATTACTAAGATGTGGTATATCTACACAATGGAATTCTATATAGCAGTAAGAAAAAAATGACACAATGAAATTTGAGGAAAAATGGTTGAACCTGGAACAGATCATTCTCAGTGAACTTACCCAATCACAGAAAAAAAATCGCCACATACTCTCACTCATCTACAGCACCTAACCTGAATCTACCCAAGATACCTTCCATACCGAGCAAGCATCTCCTAGACTAGAGACTAGGATGGCAGGGGAAGGAGGGCAGGGCATCAAAGGGGTGGGAAACACAAATCTAGACCCAAACAGCAATGGTACCATACTTTTCTACTTACTAAAAGACAGACCAAATGGCTGATCCTTCACCAGGCCCTTACAGGGAACACCTGAACCACAAGACAATGGAGAGGGTAAGATCAAGACTAACCTTAATCTTCTACATCTTTCCCTCCCTCACTTCCCCTCTCCCTCTCTCTCTCTCTCTCTCTCTCTCTTATCTCTAACTCTTGTATATTAGTTATCTTTTTCCTCATTTTCTTAGTGGGCACTGACCTGTAACTCCCAGAACCAGCATGGGGCTATCATCCACAATGAGCTTTTGATCAGAGAGACCTACAAGGTTTCCTAAAAGACAGACAGATTTCTGTCAGAGTACATGGTGACCCACCAAAGGCTAGTGGTAAGACCCTACTGCTGAAGACACCTTATGTGACTGACATGCAAATTAGAATGCCATGGCTGGAAGTTGGACGAGAGTCAGTCCCCAGACAGTCAGCGTGGCTAGTGCCAGAAGGTGCTACATGGGCGACTGGGGGAAAATGACCAATGTCTGTCTTAGCAATGCATGGTCTAACCTATTTAGCAGCAAAAAACCTGTTGTGATGCCCACACAAGTGCAGTGGTGGCACACAGCCATGGTGGGGAACCAACTGCTCTCAATTCAGCTAACTGATCCTCTCACTGGTATGCGACCCATAGCTGGAGCTGGGAAACAAGCCAGAACCAAATCCAAACATAAGCCCACACTCCAATGTCAAGCTGCCATCAATTGTGGGCTACAAGAGGGCCTACACCTATTAAATTCTCTATTAAAAAAAAAAAGTGTTATCTCATTTGTCCAATGCTAACTTACTCTCCGTTGGAGAATCTGCTTCTGTTTTTCCGATAGATATAGATCCTAAGGAGAGAGCCACCCCATCATACCTCAAAAGGGCCCCGGCTGAAACTAAGAAAAATTGGTGAAACAAGCAAGGGGGATGTTTTCCTGATGAACTGGATACAAGCACAAGGGGGAAGGAGATCAGCACAGAGAAAAACCAACTCCTACCAAATCAGAGAGCCAGAGCCTCAGAGGCCCCCAACACCTCATCACTGAAGCAGACCAAAAATGAACCCAACATGGCTCAGGGAAATTTTGCGGAAGAGGGGGCGGAAAGAATGTCAGAGCCACATGTTGGGTCATGATATGCAGAGACATTTACCTTACCCATAACTCTGGGCTAACTAAACAATGCATGACCCATATACCTCAATGAGGGGGGCCGCGGGGAGGGGGTAGGTCACGAATGAGCCTAGTAATGGTATCAAACTGACTGTATTTGCTGAATACAAAACTAACTAATGAAAAAAAGAAAAGAAAAGAAAACAATGTGGACATAGGAAAAGGCTTATAGGATTGGCATAGTTGTGCAAAGTCAAAGGACCTGGATGTCATTCTGCAGGACCGAGGTAAGCTAGATTCACAAGGGGGCACATGAGCCTGGAGTTTGTATGGAATGGCCAGAATCCCTGGCCTGCACATTCTATTATTCTTTCCATCTGTCTCTTTCTCTCTCATAAGTAAATGAATAAAATACCTTTGAAAAGGAAAAAAAAGAAAACCTACACCAATATGATGGATAGATATGCTAAAGTCAATGACACTGTGTTTGTGAGGCTGCTTAGGATGCTATAGTAAAATAGACAGAAAACAAAGTCTCATCTGCTCAGGAAAATTTGCAGAAGAGCAGAATGGAATGGAGATGGCCACGATTGTAACAACATGTGATGCATACTTGTGAACTTTCTTCTGAGAGAGTAAACAAATACATAATTATTCAAAATAGCCAAATAAATAGGAAACTGAAGAATTATGTCGTTTTGGTTTAAAATGAAAGTGACAGAGTCCTACAGCCTGTGTCACCAGGGAGAAACAAAACAGTGCTCCTTGTACATGATGGAATTCCAACTCTCATTCAAGAATCCTGCACCACATCCAGGTACGTTTTAGAAAAGTTGATTTATAATCATCATGATTGACAATAAGTGAGCACTCCAAGTCACCAAACTCAAACTTTCTCTAACATTTTAAAATCACTGAAAGTTTTATATCTGAGAGAGGGTCTCATGGTCTATCAGGTGGCTTTGGACTCCTGGAGGTAGTGCGCCCTCAGCCTATTAATATATGCTAACTTGGGCTGTTATTCCTGGAGAAATCAGGTAGATACAACTTAAAGACGAAACACTGGGAATGGAGGGGCGGCTTAGCAGTTAAGTCTCTTGCCGGAAAAAAAAAAAAAAGGCCCAGGTTCGATTCCCCAAGACCCATGTTAGCCAGACGAACAAGGGGATGAATGCATTTCAAGTTTGTCTGCAGTGGCTGGATGCCCTGGCATGCCAATTCTGTCTCTCTCTCTTTGTCGTTCATATAAATAAATGAACATTATATATTTAAAGAAGAAACACTGATCTGAGCCCATTTCAGAGGATTCACTCCATTGTCACTCAACCTCCTGCAACCACTTGCGAAGTATATGTCGTTTGAAGGGCTACATGTCAGAAGAGACCTGCTCACCTCAGAGCAGATGGGAAGCAGAGAGACAACAGGAACAAGGTACTCCAAAGTCAGCCTCCAGTGACTACCTCCTCCAGCAAGGCTCCACTTCCCACAGCTCCACAAGCTGAAGACTGAGTGTGAGACCTCATCAGAAACAGACGGCAGTGAGAGACATTTTACTTTCAACCCTCTGGAGCATTTTAACTACTATCACAGGCAAGTACAGAGCTGTTTCTAACCAGCTTATGTTAGAAGAGGCTTGCTTTAGAAAAAGCTCTGCGAGGTAACTAACAGAAAATATGTATATATATATATATATGTGTGTGTGTGTGTATATACATATGTATATATATATATAGAGATAGATATGCACACACACACACACACACACACATATATATATATATATATATATATATATACATCAAACTTTCATATATATATATATATATATGTATATATGAATGTTTTATTAATTTAGCTATTTTGTTATGCTGTATGCTGTAGATATGGTCATGCTATGTAAATCAAATCTACTTGATGTAGACCAAATTGTCCTAGAACTTATGGCAATATTCTTGTCTGTTCTTCCTGAGTGCATCAAACAACACTGCATATCATCATCCCCACCAGTGAACATTAAAAGCCACGATTTCAGCTTCAAAGATGGCTAGAGGTTAAGGTACATGCATAGGAACCCTAAGGACCCATGTTTCATTCCGCAGTAACCACAGAAGAAAGATGCACCTGGAGTTGGTTTGCAATGGCTAGAGGCTCTGGTATGCCCCTTTTCCTTCTCTCCAATAAGCAAGGAAATGAATAACATATCTCACTTAAAAAAAAAAAAAAGTCAAGTGAGCCCCATCAAATTGCTCTGGTGTAGAAATAGTGCTATGTCAAAGTCAGAGAGAAGAAATCAAAACATACTATGGCATTGGCTGTCTCAGACAACTAGGGACAATGAGTCTGGCCAGATTAACAGGCCCAAAGTTCAATCATTCAAAGATGAAGAGAATTACATTTTATCAGTTCATCTAAAATGAGGTTTCCCATTTAGCTTTTACATGGAGATTATTTATGAAATTTAAGAAGAACAGAAAAAAACCGTTTTCACCTAGGATACAGGTCCTAAAACTCAAAGCAGTAAGAAGTGACTTCTAATGGCTGATATGCTTCAAACATTTCTGATTCCCCCTAAAACTCAAGAGATTACAAAAGAATGATTTTGGCAAGGACGTTCAAAATCATTCTTCAAGTTCATGCTAAAATATCAAAAATGTCATGCAGCCCACTGTAAACACAACTCCAAATATTCAACCACATCCTCTTGTTGGGCTGCAGAAATTTTCAACGAGAAAGAATGCCAGATAGAGGTCCATGGGAAACAGCCTATGCACTGTTTACATCACCAAATAATTCTTTACTTATTTATTTGAGAGCAAGAAACAGAGAGAGAAAGAGGCAGAGAGATAGTGTTAGAGAGAGAGAGAGAGAGAGAGAGAAAATGGGTGTGACAGGGCCTCCAGCCACTGCAAATGAACTCCAGATGTGTGCACCCATTTGTGAGTCTGGCTAACATGGGATCTGGGGAATCCAGTCTCGAGCCGGGATCCTTCAGCTTAACAGGCAAGCGCTTAAGCGCTAAGCCATCCGTCCAGCCCAACATCCTGCCTTTTTAAACAAACTCCAGTTGTCCATGCTACTTTGTGCATCTGCCTTTATGTGGACACTGTGGAATTGGTTCCAGATCATAGGCTCGGTGAACAAGGGCTTTTAACTGCTGAGCATTATCTCCAACCCTATGTCTATTTTTATTTATTTAAACGAATCTTAATGCTTCCCAGGGTGGCCTACAACTAGTGCTCCTCCTTTCTTGGTAGGGAGGACTACAAATATGCACTACCACATCCAGTCTGCACCAAACAATTTCACCAGCTGTGTCTTCCACATGATCCTTTCTTCTTGACTTCCACAAGGGCAAAGGACAAAAGACTCTCACAGGGCCTGGAGAGGTGGCACAGTAGCAAAGACACTTGCCTGTAAAGCCTAACAATCCACGTTTCAACAGCACAATGGGCCAAGCCTAGAAGGACAGCCCAGTAATCTCTGAGCCAGAATCTTGAAGGAAGAAAGACTGCAAGTTCAAGGCTTAGAGGAACCACAGAAAGACGTCAAAACAATCCTGGAACAACTTAGACTATTATAAAATGATGAGTGATAATGGACTGATGACACAGGCCCTTGCACACGTTCAATCCACAACGATAGCCAGGCATCATGGCACAAGCCTTTAATCCCAGCACTTGAGAGGATGAGGTTCCAGGGTCACAGTGAGTTCAAAGTCACTTTGAGACTACGTAGTGATTTCCATGTCACTCTTGACTAGAGTGAAAACCTACCTTAAAAAACTAAATAAATGAATAAATTCACTTATTTCCTAGTAGATGTCAGGAGAGGGGCTTGTTATACCAAAACTAGTACATATTACATTTTTCAGAGTTAGCCAGATGGGTCAGGAGTTAAGGTGTTTGTCTGCAAAACATAGGGACCCAGGATCAATTCCCCAGTAGATACATAAACCAGATACACAAATTGGCTCACGCTTCTGTAGTTCATTTTCAGTGGCTACAGGCCCTGGCTCGCATATTTTCATATTCTCTCTCTCTAATAAATAAATAAATATTGTAAAGATTTATCACAGTGTGAAGCAAAATGTCTAAGGATTTAAATGTGACTTCCAGAAATACAAGATGATGGGAACCCCAATATTGCATGTGTCAGCAGATGTGATAACCAAGCATTCCACTGAAACATGGGACCTACAAGGTGATAAATCCAATCCTGAGACAAACACCTATCCACGGTCAAAGAAAAGCATCTTGAGATTGGTAGAGCTGTTGACTAACATGTGTGAGACTTTGAGTGTGATTCCTAGCACAAAAAAAAGGAACGAAAGAAGAGAAAGAAAAGAAAAAAAAAAAGAGAAGAAAAGAAAGTAAAAGAAAAGAAGAGAAAATATAGGCCTACAGTGATGGCTCATGCCTTTAATCGCATCACTCGGGAGGCAGAGGTATGAGAATTTCCATGGTTTGAAGGCCACCCTGAGAATAAATAGTGAATTCGAGGTGAACCTGGGCTAAAGAGGGACCCCAACTCCAAACCCCTCTCTCTTAAAAGGAAAAGAAATAGAAAAGGAAACATAGGAATTACCCATATAATGTGCTACCACAGAGAAGTGGAAAGTTATGACAATGTTGTTCCTCAGACCTTCATTTTAAAACTCAGACCCCATCCGTCTAGATTTAAATAACCTCTGCAGAAGGACAAAATATATGTCACACATAAAGAAAGGAGGAGTTATGATGTGACTTTAATATCTAAAATATGTGGTAAATTATAACACTTTTATGGTTCAACCTTCAATAGCATTAAAAGAACCTTATAAATATCATGACAATCAAATGCCTTGCAAAGAACCAGGAAAGAAAAAAAAACAAAACAACAACAACAACAACAAAGAAAAAACAAGTGGCTAGGCACGGTGGTGCACACCTTTAATACTGGCACCTGAGAGGCATAAGCACAAGGATCACCATGAGTAGAGGCCCACTCCATGGGAGAGAATATTTGTTCCACGACTAACCACAGACCACTTAATGATGATTTATTCAATCAAGACCTCCAAAGTCTTACATTGAACAAAGGCGTGAGGCTGGGCATGGCAGCAAGCACCATGTGGAGGTAGAGGTAGGAGAATCACCATAAATTGGAGGCCACACTGAGACCAAATAGTGAATTGCAGGACAGCCTGGGCAAAAGTGAGACCCTATCTCAAAAAAAAAAAAAAAAAAAAAGGTTCAGATGGTCTGGAGAGATGGCTTAGCAATAAAGGCTCCTGCCTGTAAAGATAAAGGCCCTAAGTTAGTGTAAAACAGACCCCATGTGAGCCAGATGTAGAAGGTCCTACAAGCATCTGTAGTTCATTTGCAATTGCTAGAAGCCCTGGTGTGCCTTTCCTCTCTCTGAATCTGTCTACCTACTCTCAAATATTTGTGTATGTGTGTGTGTGTGTGTGTGTGTGTGTGTGTGTGTGTGTGTATTTAATAAAAAAAAAATCAGGAAGATTTACTGGATGTTAGTAAGAATTCTGGCTATGCAAGCACTAGGACCCAAGTCCCATCCCAGCACTAAGGTGAAAATCAGGTCATGGCAACACAAGCTGGGCATGGTGGCACATTCCTTTAGTCTCAGCACTCCAGAGGCAGTGGTAGCAGGATCTCTGTGAGTTCAAGGCCACCCTGAGTCTACATAGTAAATTCCAAATGAGTCTGGGCTAGGGAGCAACCATACATCAGAAACCAAAGAACAACAATAACAAGAAAAAGATAAGGTGAAGAAGTGGGCAAAATGGCTCAGTGATTAAGGTGCTTCCCTCCAAAGCCTAAGGAGCTGGGTTCAGTTCGCTAGCACAAGCAGGGCATGGTGGTGTATACCTTTAATCCAAGAACTCAGGAGGCAGAGGAAGGAGGATCACCAGTTGAGTCCAACCTGAGTCTACATAGTGAATTCCAGGACAGGCTGCGCGAGGGTGAAACCCTACATCAAAAACCAACGGGAGAGAGAGAGAGAGAGAGATGCGCAAAGTGGTGCAAACAGATGGCATCCAATGGCCATGGCAAGACACCCTGGCCCATCCATTTTCTGTCTCTTTCTCTCTCTGAAGACACATAAATGTATAAAATATTTATATAAAAAAGGTAAGGATGAGGGTAGGAGAGATGTTTTAGTTCTTAAGGCACTGCCTGTGAAGCCTAAGGAGCCATGATAGATAACCCAGAACCTGCATACTGCAGAAGGACAAGGTGACACATGGTCAAGTTCACACATGCACTCAAGTTGGTGCACACATATGGAGTTCCATTACAGTGCTGTAGCAGACAGCTTCAGGTTCGCTGAGATGAACCTCCAGACCAGGCACAGTTATGGAGGAAGGGATATTTATTGAATCCTACAGATCCAGGGGAAGTTCCATAAAAGCAGAAGAAACTGGCTCGCTTTCACAGGCCAAAGCAGAGAGAAAGACAAGCACAAACCTAAATCCAAAAGCCACAGCACACTTCAGGAACTCCAGCTATGCATGCTTTGCATATCTTTAGATTCAAATCTGAAACCCACCACCACACCTTAAGATCCACACAATGGCACTGCCTCTAGCCAGGTGGCTAAAGATGCAAAGAACAAACAAAGAAACAACTGAAATATATTGGGGGCCATCTATTCTATTCACACCACAAGTGCCTTGAGGCCCTAGCATGCCATTTCATTCTCTCTCTCTCTATTTCCACACCCTCCATCCCTCACTCTCTAACACAGAGAAAATAAAAACTAAATAAAAGGCCAGCGTAAAGAGTTTTCCACACAAAAACAACAAAAATGAAAAATATGATATGCAATTTTTGCATGTGCATTGTGTGGTGTGCATGTGCATGCATTTCTGTGGCTGTGGGTGTGCGTGTGTGTGAGCACACAAGGGATTGTGCACACAGCAATTTCCTTAAATATAAACAATATATCCTCATGATAACCTTCTCACACAACCACTGAAAGTTGTAACACAAAGTGGTGCATGTACACTGAAACACACACACACTTATGTACTATGTTTTCTAGCACTCTTTACCTCTGTCTCTCTTCTCTATTTATGCACACACACACACACACATAGCCACACAAACAAACACACATAGTGGATCTGGAGAGGTTAGCTCGAAGGCACTCTTGGCTGTAGGGTATTGTTGGAGAGCAAGTGAAGCTCTCCATTTTATTGCTTGAAGCCATCCATTTCAATGCTGATCTTTTCCCTTCCAAACTAATCACTGTGGTTTGAATGTGAAACATCCCTTCAGAGACTTATGGGTTTCAGCACTTGATCCCAGCTGGTGGTACTGTTTGGAAGATTGTGAAATCTTTGGGGGTAGAGGAGGTGGGTCATTAGGTGTGAGCCTTGAGGTCTGTGGCCTGTTTCCACTCCCTGACTGAGATGCAATGTGAGCTGCTAGCTAATGCACCTGCGGTGATACCTTCCCTGACATGATGTGCCACGTGCCTTCAAACTACAAGATGGAATAAACCGTTCCTGCATTACATATTTTTGAATGAACTCTTTCATTTACTTACTTATTTATTTGAGAGGGAGAGAGACAGAGACAGATAATAAATATGGATATAGCAGTGCATACAACACTTCAAACGAACTCCAGGCTCAAGCACCATCCTGTGCATCTGGCGTACGAGAGTACAGAAGAATTGAACCTGTGTCCTTGTCTTTTTAAGGCAAGCGCCTTCACCACTAAGACATCTCTTTGGCCTTTAGGTTGCATCCTGACAGTTATTTAGTCACAGAAAGAGTAACTCATACCTCTCCATGCAGGCCTCAATAATCTTAATCCCTGTCCTTTGCCTATGATGACAAACTAGACAGAAATACCTTAAACAGTAACAATGGGGCTTGGAGGTATGAATTAAGCATTAGGGGATTTTCCTGCAAAGCCAAACAACCCAGGATTATTTCCAGAGAACCCATGTTAGCCAGATGCACAAGGAGATGCAAGTCTCATGAGTTCCTTGGCAAATCCTGGAGGCAGTGCATGTCCATTCTCTGTCTCCTTTTCTCTGTCTCTCTGTCTATCCCTCACTCTATAAAGTACATACAGGAACAAGGGAGCCCCAAGCCAGATTATGTTGTCCTACAACTGAGAGCAAATCTCCAGCCTCTTTCTTGAATGCTGCAATCAAAAGGGCATGTCACCATCCCCATTGGTGAACATTAAAAACGATGTATCAGGCTGGAGAGATGGCTGAGAGGATAACATCCTTGCCTAGGAAGCCTAAAGTCCCAAAATTAATTCCCCACTGAGTGGCAGAGATAAGACAATCACAGTACCTCAATAAAGGAAAGCATAAGTCTCCAGGTAATGATCCTGTGTCAAGGATATATGTAGTTGAGTTATAGTTAAGGAACTTGAAGTTCCCCGGTTTGTTCTGTACAAATGTATGGTGTGCACCCTGTCTGAAAACACACAACAAAACCACTCCAAGGTGAAACAACAATGATACTGTTATGATTTCCAATTCGCTTACAAAATGACCTCTGATCTTTGTGTTTTTTTGTTTGTTTTGGTTTTGGTTTTTCAAGGTACAGTCTCACTCTAGCTCAGGATGAACTGGAATTCCCTATGTAGTCTATGGCTGTCCTAGTACTGACAATGATCTTCGTAGCTCTCCCTCCTGAGTGATGGGATTGAAGGCTGCACCACATCTCCTGGCTCTGACCTCTGATCTGTAAAGGTACCGAGAAATAATACAGCAATGGATCCCAAATTATGGAAGAGTAAGGCCATCTTAACCACTACTGACATAAGGCCTTAGCCTTGATCTGATAGGATTTTAAATGAATTTTGAAGAACTGTATTGACAATGAAATGCATGTGAATGGTCTGATTCCAAACTAGGAAGTTTGACTGCTCAAGTTTTAGGGATACTGGCAGAAAATATAAGGTTCCCAGATCAGTTTGATATGTTCATATTACTATTAGTTAGAATACTGGAGCAGGCAAAGGAAAATAAAACAGAAGATGAACATTGGGAATACAAAATGAATCACTGCATAACAAGTTTGTATTTTATACTGCATATTTATTTTGTATTCTGTGTGCAAATTCTTGTAGTATCAAGGACCACCTTATGTTTAATTAATATGTCATTAAAAAAATCAAATTTTATGCCGGGCGTGGTGGCGCACGCCTTTAATCCCAGCACTCGGGAGGCAGAGGTAGGAGGATCACCATGAGTTCGAGGCCACCCTGAGACTCCATAGTGAATTCCAGGTCAGCCTGGGCTAGAGTAAGACCCTACCTCGAAAAACCAAAAAAAAAAAAAAAAAAAAAAAAAAAAAAAAAAAAAAAAAAAATCAAATTTTAAAATCAATGATTATCTTTTTCTAAATAAAATATCTCCAGAACCTATTAAAAAAAAAAAAAGAATACTGGTGCAGGGCCCAGTTACTTCAAGATTGCAGATCTAGAGAATTATTGTACAGTCAGGTTGTCTGTCCATTGCTGCTTCACAGTGGGATGCAGCCCATGACTGCTATGGGACATTGATTCCCCATTGCTGCTATATTATACTACATCAGCCATTGGCTTAAGCCCTACAAAGTTACTATCATGAAAGTTTAAACATGGGCAAAACAATGTTGCCCCAAAGCACTGACATCATGGCTTGGGCAGGGATGAATTACTTCAGGAAAGTCAGAAGGAGAATCCAGGGATGGTGCTGCACACTTTTCATCCCAGCACTCTAGAGACAATGATAGGGGGATCATAATGACTTCAAGGATACCCTGAGACTACATAGTGAATTCTACCGTAGACTCTGCTAGAGGGATATCCTACCTTGAAAATATAAATAAATAAAGAAATAAAGAAATAAAACATTTTTTGAAATTAAAAGTATACAGGGGGATGTTTCCTTGACTTTCAAAGGAATTTTGTGTATATTTTTGTTTGTTTCTGTGTGTCTGTATGTGTTCACATGCACACACAACCTGTCTTAGTTTATGTAAGCGAATACAGTTAGATATCAATTCTCCATAACTCTTGAAAGAGAAAAATTTAAACTGTACTCAACCATAATTTATTATTATATATTTGAGAGACAGAGAGACAGACAGAAGCAGAGAGAGAAAATGAAAGAATGGTTGCACGAGGGACCCCAGGAATTGTAAACACTCTCCAGCTATATGTGCAAATTTGTGGATCTGGCTTTATGTGCATACTGAAGGGTTCACTCCTTCTCTTTCTTTCCCTTTCCCTTTCTCTCTCTCTCTCTCTTTCTGTCTCTCTCCCTCTCTTTCTCACTCTCCCTCTCCTCCTCTCTATCTAAAATAAATCATCAAAAAGGAGCTAGTTATGGGCATCTGGAGAGATAGCTGGGCAGTGAAGGAGCTTGCCAGCGAAACCAAAATTCCACTGGTTTGATTTGCCAGTTCCCAGGAGAAGTCACATGCACTTGGTGACACGTGTGGTTGGAGTTTGTTTGCCCTGGCTGGGGACCTAGATTGTCCATTATCTCTCTCTTCTCTCTCTCAAAAAGGTATATAATCTGCACATGGACATCAGTTCAGAAGCCCAGAACCCACACCAAAAGGAAAATCTCTGGAACACCTCCTGGAATCCCAGTGTGCCTATGAGAAAATAGGAGGTGAAGAGAGGAGGATGTCAGAAGTCCCACAGCATGGTACATGAGACACTGTCTCAAGGTAGAAGGAGAGGACAGACACCCAAAGTTGCCTTCATGCCTCCACACATGCTCTGTGGTGCATGTACACCAACAGACTTGTGTGTATGTGTTTGAGTGTGTGTGTGTGTGTGTGTGTGTGTGTGTGTGTGTGTCTGTGTCAGAAAGGAAGACCTAACAAAAAGTATCCAGAAACTAATCAGATAATATAAAGTACGTACAAACACTTCACTAACAAAGTTTTTAAACACCTATTTTAAGGAAATTCAATAAGCTTTAAGAAAACATGGAGAAATTAAGGAATATTCTAAGAGAAAAACTGATTTCAGAGATATAATTAATAATTAACTGTTTCCAGGTGTAGTCTCACTCCAGGCATGGAACTCAGTATCTAGTCTCAGGCTGACCTTGGACTCTGTGATCCCCTAGCTTCTGCCTACCAAGTGCTGTGATTAAAGACATGTGTCTTTACACCTGGCAATTTCTGAAAAAGAAAAATTACCCTTTCACTTATTTGTAAGCAGACAGAGAAAGAATAGAAACAGAGAGAGGAAGAAAGTGTATAAGAATGGATCAGCAGGAACTCTAGTCGATGAAAACAAATGCCAGATTCATGCAGCCTGTTCATCTAGCTTTACAAAGGGACTGAAAGGTACAGTATTTAGAACTTTTTTGTTTTTTGACAGACGGACTCACTGTGGCCCATTCTGACTTGGAATTCACTAACAGTCTCAGGCTGGCTTTGAACTAACAGCGATCACCCTACCTCTGTCACCCAAGGTCTGGGATAAGGGCATGCATCACTGCAGCAGACAGATTCAGGTTCACTGAGACGATCTTCCAGACCAGGGACAGTTATAGAGGAAGGGATTTATTTAAGGTTACAGATCCAGGGGAAGTTCCATAATGGCGGAAAAAGCTGGACAGTCTTCACGGGCCCAAGTGTGTGTGTGTGTGTGTGTGTGTGTGTGTCTGAGAGGGAGAGAGAGAGAGAGAGAGAAGGAAGGCCTAACAATAAGTTGCCAGAAATGGATCAAATAATATAAAGTGTGTACAAACACTTCAGTAAAGAATTTTTTAAACACCTGTTTTAAGGAAACTCAATGCTATTTCAGAAAACATGGAGAAACTAAGCAATATTCTCACAGAAAAACTGAATAGAGAGGTCCAAGTAATAATTGCTTATTTCCAGGTAGTGTCTTACTCCAGGCCTGCAACGGACTATCTAGTCCCAGGCTGACCTTGAACTCAGTGATCCTCCATCTGCCTATCTAGTGCTGGGATTAAAGACATGTCCTTTACAACCGGCCATTTCTTAAAATCTTTTACGTATTACTTATTTGCAAGCAGAGTGAAAAAACAGGGAAACAGAGAGAGGAAGAGAGTGTAAAACAATGGATCACCAGGACCTCCATTCGATGTAAACGAATGCCAGTTGCATGTATCCTGTACTTCCAGGTTTACATGGGAAATAGAAAGTAGAACTCAGTTCATTACAATTTGCAGGTGAGGATTTTAAGCTAGATGCTCCAGGGGGCACATGGGCCTGAGTTTACATGTTATGGTTAGAGGCCCTGGCCTGCGCACTCTCTCTTTGTCTCTATCTGTTTCTTTTTTTTTTTTCATATGTAAATAAATGAAATATTTTTAAAAAAGGAAATTGTGTGGCCAGGCGTGGTGGCACACGCCCTTAATGCCAGCACTCAGGAGGCAGAGGTAGGAGGATCACCTTGAGTTTGAGGCCACCCTGAGACTCCATAGTGAATTCCAGGTCAGCCTGGGCTGGAGTGAGACCCCACCTCGAAAAACCAAAAACAAAACAACAACAAAAAAAGGAAAACCTATAGCAGTATGATGGACGTAAGTATAAAACTCACTGAAGGTGATAATGTGAGGATGCTAAGGATACAATATTAAAATGAAAAAGAAAAAATCTAATTTCAAGGGGGAAAAGGGGGGAAGGAAGGTTATTGCTAGGGGAAATTTCTTATAATCATGGGAAATATTTTAAAAAATTAAGGAATAATGAAAAAATCTAATGCTCATGAAAATGGAAGGAAGAGCACATTTCCATAACCAGTTAATAAATAAATAAATAAATAAATAAAGGAAGACGTTTCCTTGACCTTTATAGGAAATTTGTGCATGTTTTGTATGTGTGTGTATCTGTCTGTGTGTTCACATGTGCTCACAAGCGGTTTAAGTTTATGTAGGTGAAACATTCAGATTCCATTACACATATCTCTTGAAAGAGAAAAATGCATTCTTCCAAGATTTTATTTTTATTTATTTATAAATGAAAGGGCTTCTATCCACTGCAAATGAACTTTAGACACCTGTGACACCTTGTACATCTTGCTTCAGATGGGTCCTGGAAAATTGATGTTGGGTACTTTGCTTTGTTGGCAAGTGTCTTAACCATTCAGCCATCTCTCCACACCTTGATTCAGGTTTGGATAGAGGTTCAGATATCTTTTCTTGAATTATTGTTGATTTGTATTGACCATGAATCTTGTTGCCTCTGTGGAAGACATATCAGGCAATCCACCACAGAAAGTATTGTCCACTCTGTCTGTCAAAGGAGGCAGTGGGATTTTACACTTTCTACCACTGTCATGGTTTTTGTATATTTCAGCCCAATTTTGTCTCATCTAAATGGCACTATACCATTGAGTGCTTCATAAAAATTCAAAATTAGAAGGCCTTAGCCGGGCGTGGTGGTGCACGGCTTTAATCCCAGCACTCGGCAGGCAGAGGTAGGTGGATCGAGGCCACCCTGAGACTCCATAGTGAATTCCAGGTCAGCCTGGTCTAGAGTGAGAACCTACCTCGAAAAAAAAAAAATTACATGGCCCAATTCAGGCTAGGCCTACCAGAAACACAGTTCTCTTTCTTTGGTTATCAGATACTTGTTCACAATTTGTTTTCAGGGAAAGTAGGCACAACTTGTGAGAAGTATCAATCTCAGAATTCATCTCTTCCTGGCATACCCACTCTTTCTCTCTGTCTCTCTATCTGTGTCTGATTCTTTCCCTCTCTCCCTTATTCCAAAAATTAAATTATTTTTAAATAAATAAATGAAACTATAGTCAAAATTGTCTGAAGGTATCAGCTTCAATATCATAAATGGTGTGATTACTTCTTAAAAATTTATTATACATCTCTTTTCAAACCACCAATTTTATCCTTCTAAGAAAAGTACACAATATTTTTGAATTTAAAAATTAGAATCATTAAAAAAAGAAATAATAGAATCTTTATGAGGCCCAACTCTTATGAAAAGACATACACTATCTTCACAGATGTATCTTGATGAGGGAAATTGAAAATTGGTTCCCAATGATTTGCAAAGTAGATTTTGGGAACAAAATTATAATAAAAAACAAAAAATGGTCTGCTACTGGCAATTTGTTCATTTGAATGAATGACATTATATTGAAGACTCCAGAAATAAAAAGGATGATATCAGTAGTTATTATGTAAGGACCCTATGAGGGAATAATACTGAGATGATACCTCACAGAAGTTGTCACTACATTTTGGCAAGCGGAACCTGGACTGGGCCTGGTCATTTTGAATATTTATTTAGCAACCCAATAGTATGCTGGCACAAAGGTGAGAGCAAAGGGAATGAAATGTACAGAAAATATAAGTGTGGCATTAAATATAAAATCCCACTGCCTCCTATGATACACAAACAAACTTGACAACGCATACTGTGGTCTAATGCTCGGTTTTGGTTGCACAGGGCAACGATATCCAAAGGCAACAGGAACACAACAACAATTCAAGAAATGATACCTGAACCACTATCAAAAGACGAATCAAGGGATATGATGTACTGTGGAGTTTCAAAGGGGAAACCTAGAGGACTGAGGGAATTACCATAGGGTATTGTTTACAATTATGGAAGGTGTCAATAAAAAGTGAATTAAAAGAAGTCAAGTCAAGATGCACACATTATCCAGTACTAAAGGGGCAGCACAGAGGAATTGAGATGAGTAACTCTGCCTGCTGATGGCAGAGTTTGGAAATGTAAACCATGTGTATGGGGAGATACATAAAACATACTCAAAGAGATTTCTAGAAGTTGCTAAGACCTCAACGTTAGAATCCACTAAAAGCATATTCACAAGTGCTCAGGGAAATGAGCTGAAGGAAGGCAGAAGTACCAGAGCTTGTGAGGCAATATTCCTGTGCACTGCCTCCATCCAGTGGACTGACTGGTGTGCCCAAAACTCAAAAAATATAACAACATGAAAAATGACCACAATGCCTTCCTTAGGGTCCACATATTGCAAGGTGCAAAGGAAGAAAGGCATGATTATACCTACATGTTTTTTGCATCCACAAAGTTTCATCGGAAGTAAAATAAACCAATGAAAGAAAAATTGAAAAACTAAACATGTAAGACATTGAAAAAAAATTCCACCAGGCTTCAATCTACAACCTAGGATTCTACTGCCTGTGTGACCAGGTAGAAGAGGAAACACTGCTCCTTGTGCATCCTGGATTTCTGTCTCTCTTTCAAGAATCCGGCACAATAATCAGTGCACACATATTTCAGACACCTCCATTCCAGGAGGCTTGAAATATCGAAGGGGTGTAATTAAAACTAAGATTTTGCTCAAATTTTAGGAAAATGATTCTATCTCCCACATGTCTCTCAGCAACACTCAATGCTCACTCCATAAATCTGGTAATTTATCTGGAAAGAAGCAATGGTGTAACCTAGAGTGAGAACTTAATGCTTTCAACCTTGGTTAGAGAACCTGTAATTTCCAGGTGAAAGTGAATGCCATGATGATCCAGGCAATCTCTGTGTGATAGAAAAATGAGGCACCTGACAAGCACGTGAATTACTTGGTCACATCTTCATGGAACCTGCATATCTGACAGAGGACATGAGACATGTTATATGAATGTTGAGCCTCTTTCTTGCCTCAGGAACACCCTGCTGGTGAGGCTATAGACATTGAGGGCACACTTAATTTCTAAAGGGGAAAATATGAGCAATGTTAACCCATATACAAATATCAATATTCCTTTTGCCTTGTAAGCACAGGAAAAATTGCTGAAGCCTGGGCAGAAAGGACTAGGAGTTTCAGGTTTGAGAAGTGTATTCCGTGTCATGGTTACCCTCACAGATGCTCTTGAGGACAAAATGTAGTATATCATTACAATAACCCAAAAATACCAGGCTCAAAACAGTAGATAACACAAGTAAGCACACAGCAAAATAAAACCCCTCATCACACCAGGTATTAATACAAACCTCAATATAATAACCTGAGATATAAGACACGGACTGTCTGGATCAATTAAAGGAAATGGTCTGATATGAGCACATAACAATCATATATGTATGTATGCCCCAAACACAGGGACATCACCATTTATAAAACAACATCATCTTAATTGCATGTGTTTTCCATTGTCCCTTAAAGGATAGGAATAAAGACTAAGTGATAATCCCAAATCCCTAATTTCCAAAGGAACTGGCAAGTCTTCCAATTTGACTCCCACAGGGCTGATTTCAGCATATGATGTGGAGGTGGTGGAGAAAACCTGGCTTCCTGAGCTCCCAGGGACTCAGGGCACTACTTAAATGAAGAATGGAAAAGGGAGAAAGGCAGCTAAGCACGAGGATCATCTCTGTTAGATTACTGACTGTAGATGCGATGTCACCAGCCAACTCATACCCCTGTCTGACTTTTCCCCACTATCACAGACGGTAGCCATTGAAACTGTGAGCTCAAATAATTCCTTCCTTCACTCAACGAACAATCTTAGAGGAGGTTTGAGTACACTTACATGCACTACTCACTTATCATTGTCACTGAGGGTACGAATGGCTCAAATTTTCTGAAGTGTGCATGGATGTTGTTGCATGACTCTCAAACGAGACAGAGACAACTACAGGATGTACAAGGAGCAGTATTTTTTATTTCTACTTGGTAACACAGAGAGTAGGACTCTTACCTATAGGTTAAACCCTAATCACATATATTTTTCAAATTCTTAATTGTTTACTTATTTTGAAGGTTCATTAATTGTTTACTTTCTGTCAGAAGGAATTTTTATAAGTACATATCCCATGTTGGTACAATCATGGCCCTCTCTCTTCAGAACAAAGCTTATGCACATTATCATGAGATTTGGAGAATGTGAATTATACTAATTTAATATAAATGCATCCCTCTCCCTCTCTAGAGAACGCTGTTTCCTTGACTTTCAAAGGAAATTTGTGTGTGATTGTGAGTGTGTGTGTGTGTGTGTGTGTGTGTTTCCACATGATCAAACAGCATGGGAGAACCTAGATCAGAATACCTTTGATTCATGTAGACTAAAACTTTTGCTTTTCAAATCCCCCTATCTCTTGAAGAGAAAAATTGAAACTATATTCAACTTTTGGTTTTTATTATTTATTTGTGTGTGAGAGAGAGACAGACAAACAGAGAGAAGAAGAAGACAGAGACAGGAAATATGAGAGAGAATGGGTGTGCCAGGGCCTCAAACCATTGTAAACAAACTACAGCTGCACATGCCTCATTGGGCACCTGGCTTTATGTAGATATTGAGGAATGGTACCCACTTCATTAGGCTCTGAAAACAAGTGCTTTTAACTGCTGAACATTATGTACAGCCTTGTGTCTTTTTTTCCATTTTTTTCCTGAAAACTGAGTCTTACTGCATCCTAGGCTACCTACCACTAAAGAGTCTCCTGCCTCAGCTTTCTTGCCAGCTAAGACTATGAATATTCACTGCCACCCCCAGCCTGAGGTCAACATCTTCAGCAGACATCTCCTCCACATATCCCCTCCATCTTCCACTCAACAAGGGAAAAGGACAAAAGAATCTCAAGGGAATTGCAGAGATGGATCAGTGGTTAAGGCATGTGCTGATAAGCCTAATGACCCAGGATTGATTCTGTAGGACCCACATAAAGCCAGATGCACAAACTGGCACATATATTGTGAGTTCACTTGCATAGGCTAGAGACCCTGGCATGCCCATATTCTCTATCTCTCTGCTTGAAAATAAAAAATAATTTTTAAAAAGGATTTCACAAGACTTCACCTAATAAATGGTTTAGAAAGAGATGTTCTTTCTCTCTTCTTGTCAAACAAAACCCATTGAAAAGATTATTTTAACAATTATGTTCATGTACACCTGTAACCTTAGATTATTGACTGATTGCTGCTTAATCACTATGATGTGAGGCAGGATGATCACAATGAGTTCAAGGTCAACATGGGCTGTATAGAAAGATTAAGGCCAGTCTGGGCTTTGTAGTGGTATTGCATATCTTTAGTCTCAGTACAATGGAGGCAGATGATGGGGGTCACAGTATGTTCAAGGCCAACGTGGGGCTATAGAATGAGTGTTAGGTCATCCTAGGCTGGACTGGGACCCTACCTCAAAAACAAACAAGCAGAGCTGGAGAGATGGCTTAGCAGATAATTATGTTGCCTATGAAGCCAAAGAACCCAGATTTGATTTCTCAGTATCCACATAAGCCAGATGCAGATGGTAGTGCTTTCATCTAGAGTTTGTCTACAGTACCTACAGGCCCCGGTGCACTCAATCTCTCTCTGTCTCTCTATCTGTCCCCCCTCTTTTGCTCTCAAATGAATAAATAAAGTAAAATATGAAAAGCAAAACACAGAACCATGTGTGGTGGCACACGCCTTTAATCCCAGCAGTTGGGAGCAATAGGTAGGAGGACCACCAATAGTTCAAGACCACCACAAGACAGAAGGAGAATTTGAAGTCAGCCTGAGCTAGGGTGAGACGCTACCTCAAATAACAAAAACAAAACAAAACAAAAATGAAAAAAAAAGGAAATGAAATGAAAACATCACCCTGAATTTAAATGGGAAAGGATAGAAAGATAAACAGAAATAAAGTATGATAAGTGGTAACAGAATGAAGTCAAGGGGTCAGGTATGCAATTAGAATTACTTGACGTTAAGAAAAGAAAAAGAAAGAAAGAAAAGTGGGAAGGAGGTAAGGAGTAGGGAGTTCAAGAAGGAAAAGAGAGAAAAATTCATCCGATTGCACTGGTGGCCCACACCACGGGAGAGAATATATGCCTGATACTGAAAAGCTGTGACGAGGGAAGCCTGTGAGACCTAAGGGTGTAACGGCTGCTGCTGTCTGGCATAATGTGCATACTATGATCACCAAACTGTGCAGTAAGCACGGTTATTAATGTTCATACCCATATGTTAATGCTATCCTACTTTTAATTAGAGAAGCTTTTCTTTTCAAATGGTGGTGACCTTTTTGATGATTGAAAAGTCCCCATACTGCAGAGAAGAAGTGACAGAGAGGTGTTTAGCACTAACACATCTCTATCACACCTTCCAAGGCTCACTATCATTGCAAAAGAGGAGGGAGAACAATATAAAAGCCAAAAGAAGGGTAGGACTATTCACAGTGAAATCTTCCAGACACAAATTGATGTGAATATCCATGACCTCATAGTGCCTGGCACTACCTGCCGAAGACTAGTATCAAAGGAGGAAAAGATGATGACATCAAAAAAAAGAGGGTCAAATTGAGAGGGGAGGGATGTGATGGAGAGTGGAGTTGTGAAGAGGAAAGTCAGGGGAGGGAATTATGTTTTATTATCTATAATTATGGAATTGATAAATGATAAAAAAGACAGAAAAATCATACTCTCCATATCTGAAAATTATAACCACTGACAAGTCTGTGGAGTTCCAATTCTACCCCTTTATCTAAGCTACTCACACTACTGACAAACTTCATCTGGTTCTGGCAGCTCTCCTTATCAGCCATTTTGTCGTCCTGGCATCTCCACTGGGCCTCCACTGCAATACACGGTCCATCCTCATGCCTTCATCACGTCTCCATGCAGGCATCCAGGAATACTGCTTCACAATACCCGTGGCCATTCCTAAAACACAAGAATGAGTTGTAAATTCAATGACCCTCTCTTTCCTGCATTTCATATATCCATAATACCAGGTCAAGAACCATTTTGTTAATCAAAGGGGAAATAAACCAGATTTTGAAAAACAGCACACTCCTTGAGTTCTCAGGTCCCTTGAAAAGATTCTATATACATTCTATATTCTAAGTACATGTCAGCCAGCCCAATCTCAAAGGTTGTAGTGTCTCAATTGCAGCTGAACAGACAGCAGTTTCACCCAGAGATTTCATTTGTTCTGTGCCATATCCCTCTGCTCACACCAGTCCATTTCTACACAATGCAACCCTGCACAACTTCTCAGGGCACTGGCATAACTGCAACCTTGACACACAAACTGATTCTAGCCCTGTCTGAACAAAGCTCCTTCTCACCCTCTTAAGCCACACCCCACAGTCTATAGTTCCTACTGCATTCAGGTCTTTCTACTCTGATCCAGACAGTCCATCAAGTCATACTTACAGCTATGCAAGGCATCTCTTAGGCCACGGTTTCAAATCCTTCTACATTCCTCTTGAATATCAGCTCCAAAAGGCCAAAGCCACACAGTTTGGTGACTAGCAGCAACACCACTCTTGGTACCAATATTACTGTTGCAGTCAGATTCGCATGGAAAACACCTGGTCAAGAGCTGCTTGGGACGAGGGGAATTAAAGGGGTTTGGTTTGGCTTACAGACTCGAGGGCAAGCACTCTGATGGCAGGAGCAACAATGGCATGAGCAGTGGGAGGACATCATCCCATGGCGTACATCTGGTGGACAACAGGAACAGGAGAGTGAGCCAAACACTGACCAGGGAAAGCTGGCTGTAATATCCACAAGATCTTCACAACAGTACACTGCCTCCAGCAGCATTGATTCCTAAATCTCCTTCAGCTGCGAAGCTGGTATGCAGAACACCTATGTTTGTGGGGCAAACTCGAACCAAACCAGCCCAAGACCTCCTGAAACTCATCTCGTGACCCACTCAGGAAAAGCAAGCTGACCAACAGGCTGGTCCAGGCTCAGCCTCCAGCCGCATCTAGTGCAACATGCAGTGGTTACTGGCAGTTGCATCCTTTCTGATGAGCTAACATCAAAGGTCATTTTTAAAAGCAAGGAAAATTTAGAGCTTCCTGGATTTGGTCTTTAAAATAAGGAGCAGAAATTCCACCTCCTGGATCCTATAAAATTCAGGTTTAACAGTTAAACTCTGTGCATAAATCAAAAGAAACCCCAAAGTAATCAGAAACCAGAGGCTTGCCTAACTTTACTCCAAACCAGCTCAGAAAGTTGCACTTGGGCAAGGTGGAGGTAGCTTTGAACTGCAAATGAGCAGCTGTCTTCTCTTCAGTGAAAGCACCTGTGCCCAGCATACACAGATTTGAACTCGTGTAAAGCCTCAGTTTTAAGGAAATCAGTCTCAGATCATCTACAGCCCAGGTGCCCTCCCCTGTTCACATGGTCTTCTTCTTCTGTAAATATAGTCTTAGGACCAAACAGAGACTATTTGATGAATATTTAACCAATGAAAACCTACTAAGTCTGACATCTAAACAAGGTGTGGGGCTGGGTGTGCTGGCATCCACCATGTGGGAGTTAGAGGTGGGAAGATCAGAGGGAGTGAAGGCCACCCGAGGACAAGATAGTGAATTCCAGGACAGCCTGTGCTATCGTGAGACCCTACCTCAAAAGAACCAAAAAGGGCTGCAGAGATAGCTTAGCAATTAAGACTCCTGAGTGCAAAGCCAAAGAATCCAGTTTTTAGCCCCAAGGCCCCATGTAAGCCAGATACAGAAGCTGGTGCATTGTATCTGGAGTTTATTTACAGTGGTTGGAGTGCCTGGTATGTCCAATCTCTCTCTGTCTCTCACCATTTGCCTCTCTCTAAAATAAATTTAAAAATATATACCTATATAAAAAAGAATCAGGTGAGTGGCTGGAGGAGAGTAAGAGTGCTGGCTGTACAAGCACCAGGACCTGAGTCCCATCCCAGCATTAAGGAGGAAAGTGGTTCAGGAGAACACAAGTTGGAAATGGTGGCACATGACTTTACTCCCTGCATTCAGAGGCAGTGGTAGGAGGATCTCTGTGATTTCAATGCCAATCTGAGGCTACCTAGTCAATTCCAGGTTATCCTGGCCCAGTGTGTGACTCTACCTCAAAAAACAAACATCAAGAAAAAAGAGAAAGTGAATGGGGCAAGAGAGATGGCTCAGTGATTAAGGTGCTTCCCTGATGAAACTCCCACCTTTGTCTCCCAAATTCTCTGATTAAAGCCATGTGCCACAACATCCATTTTGGTTTGATTTTGTGAGGTAGAATCTCACTCTAGTCCAGGCTGGCCAAGAATTCATTATGTACCACAGGGTGGCCTCAAACTCACATTATCCTCGTACTTCTGCCTCACAAGTGCCACAATTAAAGACACATTCCACCATGCTTGCATAGTCTAGCTAAAGTGGTGAGCTCTGATTTCAGTTGGACCCTGTCTCAAAAAATTATGGTGGAAAGCAACTGGGGAAGATAATTGTTAACTAGTTGCCCCATCACACATGTACAGACACATGCACCTGAACACATACCTGTTGCTACAGATATACAAGCACACATGCACACATACTACATATATATGGAGAAAAAACATCAAGTTTAGAATGGCTACCCTTGTTTATGCTACATCCCATTATTACAATTATGTATAAAGGGTATCATTTCTTTATTTACTATTTATTTTCAAGAAAAGAGAGATAGAGGGAAGAGAGACAGGGAGAATGGGTGCTCCAGTTGCTGTGCAAAAGCAGGTTGGGCTGTCCATGCATCCATGGATATTGGTGGGTGCCAGAGTGACAGCCGTGGTGGGATGTGGGCTAGTAAGTTTCGGTGGGAAAGTGCTCGGTTTGGGAATCACTCAACCTTGCAAAAGCGTAAGACCTGGAAGGAAATCTTCTCAGGTAATTGGTGGAAGAAAGTAATCTCTGGGCTAAGGAGTCTGAGCTGTATATTACCATTTTTAAATTTTTTATTGTTTATTATTTGAGAGGTACAGAGAGAGAGGTAGAGAGAGAGAGAAAGTGAGAGAAAATGGGCATTTCAAGTGTCAAGCCATTGTAAACAAACTGCAAAAGCATGCTCCACCTTGTGCATTTGGCTTTGTAAGGGTACTGGAGAATCAAACCTGGATTTTTAGGCTTTGCAGGTAAGAGACTCAAACACTGAGCCATCTCTCCAGCTCTACTATCACTTTTTTTTTTTAAGGAAAAGTCTATTGTTAGTCTTTTCTGAAAAATGGTAATAGGGCTGCAGAGGTGGCGTAGAAGTTCAGTGTTGCCTGTGAAGTCTCAGGACTGCGGTTTGAGTTTTGCCTCCCCAGTACCCACGAAAGCCAGATGCACAAGGTGGTGCATGCATCTGGTGTTGGTTTCCAGAGGCTGGACTCCCTGATTCTCCCATTCTCTCTCTTTCTCTCTCACTGTCTTTATCTAAGTAGAAAGTAGAGCCAAGGGAAGGCTTGTGCCAACTGGTTGGCATCTGTGAACTAGTGCTTGCCTCACCTCTCTGTGTCTGGATTACATTGGATCTGGAGAGCCAACATTGTGTCCTCAGGATTTGCAGGCAAGCCCCTTAACCACTAAGCCATCTCTCCAGCTACTAAATTGGATTTCCCCTGATGTCTAGTTTTGAAATTCTCTTTTAACAGTTCCTATGACCTAGAATTACATAAGCAGGTCAGTGAAACTTTGACTGCCACAAGAAAAAGAAAAAAGTGAGAAGGAGGGCTACAGAGATGGCTTCGTGATAGAAGCCATTTGCTTGCAAAGCCTGGTGGCCTGGGGTTCAATTCCCTAGTTCTCATGTAAAGCCAGATGCACAAAGTGGTACAAGCATCTACAGTACTCATTGTCTCCTTTTTATTTCCACCACCATCTGCTTCTATCTGTCCACTTCAAATAAATTATTTTTTTTTAATTGTAGCCAGACCAAGACTTGGAATGGAGATGTGAAAGACCATCTATGAGACTCAGGTCAGCCTGAGACTAAATATTGAATTTCAAGTCACTCCTGACTACAAGAGGGCACATGTGCCTGGGGTTTGTCTTCAGTGGCTAAAGACCATGGCCTGCTATTTGCTATTTGTCTCTACATGTCTCTTTCTCTCTTATGAGTAAATAATTAGCTTGATGATCTCACACTAGATTAGAGCATCTGTAAATTCTTTGACTAATAAAATGTCCTGAAGATCTAGGGAATCTCTGTGTGATAGAATAATGAGGCACCTGACTCTTTTAAAACCTACGTGAAATTATCAACATTCTTTTTGCCTTGTAAGCCCAGCGAAAATTCCTGACATCTAGGCAGAGGGAATTACTTGTCTCATGGTCAAGTATTGTATCCTGAGAGATGGGGTCACCTTTCGGGCACTCTTGAGAACCTCCAGGACCCCACAGATTATGGAGGTGGTACGAAAGACCAGAAAAGTAAACTATTGGAAATTCACCCCCATGGCATGTGTTCATTCAGGAACATTCCCAATTAGAAATGAAAATATGCTATGTGCATCACACACGGTCAACCATTAACCCAGTTAGAATTTGTGGTGGTATTACTTTAGCCAGAAAATAAATACGAATGACAATCTGGGACTGGGTATAAGGCTTAACATTAAGGGTTTTGCCTGCAAAGACAAAGCACTCAATGTTGATTCCCCAGAAACCAAACAAGCCAGATGTTCAAGGAGTACCTGCATCTGTCGTCATCATTTACAATTGATACATGGCTGGTTTACCCAATCTCTCTTTTCAAAAATCTCAAGATTTATGCTAACTTTCTCTTTCTGCTTAACAATGAATATTTTTTTTAATTCATTGAGTAGTTGAGGCATTTTGCTACAAACCCAAAGGACTCAGGTTTGATACCTGAGCACACAAGTGAACCAAAGGCACAAGGGGGCGCAAGTGTCTGGAGTTCACTTGTAGTGGCTGTGTGCCCTGGTTTGCCATCCGCTGTCTCTCTATCCCTCTATCTGTCCCTCTCCCTCTGTCTGTCCTTTCAACCTCTTTATCTGTCACATGACTACATTAATTAAAATACTTTGCTAAATGTACTGTAAAACATCCCAATCAGAAACTGAAGGCAAACAACAATCTTCCTTATGCTTTACACTTACATTGTAAAGAACATTGCACACAGTGATTCCGTTTTTTGAAACACTTTCATATTGAGATGTCATATTGAGCTCTATCAACCTGGGAGAGAAAGATCCAACATTGGAAAACAAAAAATATAAAAATATATTTGTATATATATATATATATATATATATATATATATATATATATAGACAAAACTGCTTGTTTGTTCACTTGAAAATATGACATCATATCAAAGAGTCCCTTCATCATAAAGAAAAAAGGATGCTATGTGCTACATACAATGTAAGGATCTTTGAATGGACTAATTCTGAGATGATATTCTCAGAAGCTTTACCCACATTCCCTGAATACAAAGTGTGAGTAAGTACATCTGATAACGAATGATTTACTGAAAACAAGTTCCACACATATGTACCTGTTTTGCATCTACCTCTACACAGGGACTGAGGAATAAAGCACCATTAGCTACTGAGCCATCTCACCAGTCTCCAACACAATATATATCTTTGTAACTATTATCATTATTCTTATTCTTATTTTTATTATTTTGTTTCTTTGTAATAGAGTCTCACTCTAACCATGGCTGACCAGAATTCCCATTGTAGTCTCAGGGTGGCCTCATACTCATAGAAATACTCTTACCTCTGCACCCACACGCTGGTTATAATGGCAATCACACAAATATTTAAATGTATTTGTAAAATTCCATCTGTGATTATCCTTTATGAAGACAGTTGATTATCTGAAATACATTGTGGTTGAAGTAATGGCATGCACCTTTATTCCAGCACTGCCTGAAAAGGCATATAAAGTAAAGTTAGCTATGAGTCAAATTTAGTCTGATAACATGAACAAATAAATCAGATAACCAAATGTAGAGAGCTGCGAAGTGCCGCGCCTTAAAGAGGGCACTGGCTTCTGCCTTCCACCTCCCCGATGGTGAGTGCTCTCTGTCGTAAACAACTCCATATATGGCTAAGGCTGAGAATCTGGCTTGCTTCCTCGTATGTGGACCTATCTGCATTCATCACGGGACTACTGGGGTTGGCTACCCAAAGGCCATATATACGATGGGCTGGCTTTCCTCGGGGTCAGTCAGTCAGAAGATTGTTCAAGGTTCCTGAATAAACTGCATAAAAAAGAGTCCGAGCGTTGCGTCTTCCTTGCTGGTCGAGGCGGTCGCGACAAGTGGTGGCCCGTACGGGGAACCTTTTGAAGGACTCAGAACTTTTTGCAGTCAGGGCAGCGCGCTGGTAAGTTCCCAAGTAAGGTGGGAATCCGCGACAAAAGCGGGTAGTTTGCTCTACTCTGTAGATAGAGAGAGAGCGGAAAGAGTTCGCAGAGCAGCGAACCAAAAGTAAAAGTTTAAAAGGAAACTTGTTAGTTTAACTATGGGCGCTTCTCAGTCGCACCCAATTTTTTTGGCTCTGAGTGAGCTGCTTCATTCTAAGAATTTAAAAATTAAGAAAAGCACCTTAGAGAGATTTTTAGAGGAGTGCGATACCATTGCACCGTGGTTCACAGTCTCTGGGAGTCTTACAGTCCCTTCATGGGAAAAGTTAGGGAGAGATCTAGATTTCGCTTTTGAACAGGGAACACTTAAGGGTGGCGTGAAGCCTATTTGGAAGTTGGTAAGGAGCTGCCTTGAGGATCAACGATGCAGTGAGGTGATAGAGAATGGACAGGCTGCTCTAGAGATGTTGCAGGAAGAAAGATCAGAACAGGCAAGTAGTGAGGAGGGAACCAAGACTAGAAACAACTTGTACCCCAATCTCACAGAATTAGAAGACTCAGAGTCTACAGATTCTGAGGAAGAGCTGCAGGCTCTCATAGAGCAGATGGAGAAGACAAGAATAAGAAAGAGAGAGAAAAGGAGAGAGAAAGATGACCCCGGGGGGAGAGAGTGCTGTGAGCCCCCTTCGTGCCCAGTGATGCCGTCCGCACCCCCTTCGTATGTGGAGGGAGGAATGGCAATTCAGGGCGTTCCTTTTGTCCAGGAATCTGGAAGACAGTGAGGACAGAGTTACGCTTGGCCTACCCAGTGTTTCAAGATCCACAGGGAAATAGATATGAAGAGCCACTAGATTTTAAGGTGATTAAATCTTTGGCCGAATCTGTAAGAACATATGGAATTACAGCCTCTTTTACTGTGGCACAAGTGGAGGCCCTGAATAGACACTGCATGACCCCTAGTGATTGGAGTGGGCTGGCTTGGGCATGCCTAAGCCCAGGACAGTACTTGGATTGGAGAGCCTTCTTAATTGAATATGCCAATGAGCAGGCCGCGGCTAATCAGGCGGCTGGAAATCCAGCATGGGACAGAGACATGCTGCTTGGACAGGGGTGCTTTGCCAATCAGCAGACAGAATACCCAGAGCAAGTTTTTGAACAGATTAATCGGATTGCTATAAAGGCATGGAAATCCCTACCTAATAAAGGGGAAGTGAGCGGTAATCTTACTAAGATCATACAGGGCCCCATGGAGCCATTCTCAGACTTTGTTGCTCGTATGGTTGAAGCGGCAGGAAGAGTGTTTGGTGATCCTGATACAGCTATGCCTTTGATTAAACAACTTGTTTATGAGCAGTGTACTAAGGAGTGTAGATCAGCCATTACACCGTATAAGAATAAGGGTTTAGAGGCGTGGATGAAAGTTTGCCGAGAGCTAGGGGGACCTTTGACAATAGAATTGAGAAAAGATGATTTGAAAACCTTAAATGATTTTCAAAAATTGTTGGGGGATATAAATTGGATAAGATGTTATTTGAAATTACCAAATTATGAACTAAACCTTTATATAATGTTTTGAATGGAGATTCTGCCCTAGATTCTCCTAGACAACTAACTGCAGAAGCAAGAAAGGCTTTACAGAAGGTAGAAGAGAGATTGCAAAATGCCTTTTTGCAGAGGGTAAAGGAAGGCCAAAACGTTGTTATGTGTATTCTTCCTACATATTATCAGCCTACGGGCTTATTATGGCAAGAGGGACCGTTACTTTGGATTTATCCTAAAATATCTCCTGCTAAATCTATTGAACATTACCCCGCTGCAGTGGCTAAGCTAGCAGTTAATGGAATTCAACAATGTTTGCAGCATTTCGGAGTCGCTCCGAGTACAGTTATAGTGCCTTATTCTAGTCATCAAGTTAAAATACTTTGTGCCACAATAGATGATTAGGCCATTTTGCAATGTGGATTTGACGGGGATATAGATAATCATTATCCAAAGCATCCATTGTTAGGATTTTTTAAGGAACATCCAGTAATATTTCCCAAGGTAACATCATCTAAGCCTATTCCTATGGCCCCATTAGTGTTTACAGATGGTTCTAAAACAGGCTGTGGAGCCTATATGATAGAAAAGCAGGAGCCTGTGTTGCGTCAATTTCAACCTGGCTCCCCTCAACTTGTAGAATTAAAGATAGTAGTAGAAGTTTTTGAAGCTTGTCCCTTTGCTTTTAATTTGATCTCTGATTCAGCTTATGTTGTTAATGCTGTTAGAGTTTTGGAAGTGGCGGGACCTATAAAGAGTGCCAGTCCGGTTTGCCTTTTATTCCAGCAGTTACAAAATTTAATTTGGCAAAGAAAAACTCGCTTTTTTGTGCAGCATATTAGAGCTCATACAGGCCTGACAGGGCCTCTAAGTAAAGGGAATGATACAGTTGATCAATGGACTAGGATGGAATGTATATTTTTGAGCTCTACCTTAGAAAAGGCAAGGGACTTTCATAAGACTTTTCATGTAAATGCTAGAGCATTGCAACAAAAATTTCATCTTTCTCAAGCAGATGCTCGACAGGTGATTCTGGATTGTCCTCAATGTGTGATTCATCAACATCCACCCAGCATGGGAGTGAATCCAAGAGGTTTGCTCCCTCTGAAAATTTGGCAAATGGATGTAACACATATCAGAATTTGGAAGCTTAAAATATGTGCATGTGTCTGTTGAAACCTGTTCAGGCGTAATATACGCCATGCCTTTAACTGGAGAAAAGGCACACAATGTCATAACTCATTGCCTAGAAGCTTGGGCTGCGTGGGGCAAGCCCCAGCAGTTAAAAACTGACAATGGACCAGCCTATACAGCTCAAACCTTTACCTCCTTTTGTCATCAAATGGAAGTACAGCTCCTTCATGGGCTGCCATATAATCCTCAAGGACAAGGCATTGTGGAGCATGCTCATCGCACATTGAAAGAATGTCTTTTAAAACAAAAAGGGGGAATAGGCCACGGCTGTACCCCAAAGGAGAGACTTTCCCTAGCCTTATCTACTATTAATTTTTTTAAATTTGGATGCTCAAGGCCGTTCTGCAGCTGATAGACATCAAGATTATCATGGCCCTGCAAAAGGGATGGTCAAGTGGAAGGACATTCTAACAGGCCTTTGGCGCGGGCCTGATCCCGTGCTGACATGGGCACGAGGTTCTGTATGTGTTTTTCCACAGGATCAGCAAGATCCGGTGTGGGTGCAGGAACAGGTAGATACTCTCTGGCAAATAGCTCAGCTAGGCTGTGAGTGGAAAATGCAAGGACTGTGTGTCACATCTGTTCAGTATGCTAATTATACAAGAGCTGCATATTTGTCTAGGACCCTGTCCAGTTATCTCTTACAGAATTGGTCATTTGAATTTGAAGATACCTTGAAGAAATTGAGACTGGCTGTGGTCCACGTTAATTCTACTAGAGTCGATCTCTCCCTCGCTTCTGGACTGTCATCCTGGCTAACTTCCACGATGAATCATCTGAAGGAGTGGGCTGGTTTGGGAGCGATGGCGGGTCTTTTGGTGCTGGCTCCCTGGTCTTCATGTGGTGTTTGTGTAGAATGAGAGCCACACAAAAGCGCGACGCAGCCATGATTATTCAAGCCTTCACAGCCATAGAAGCTGGACAGTCTCCCCAGGCTTGGTTAGCCACTCTGAAAACCAATTAAGCACTCAGGATGCGAGGCTAAGCACTGCACTCCGAGTCAGCTTTTAGCGACTCGGAGAAGAGTATGTTCATTTGCATGCGGGTTGATACACCAGATCCCACCTCTGAGAAAATGGTATCGGACGGGTCTGGTACTCATGGGATGGATGACATCTTATGAGGATCAAATAGTTGTCCTTCGGAATTTCAGAGATCGAACCTCTACTCTTGCCTGTGGCGTTCATTTAAAACAAAAAGGGGGAACTGTAGAGAGCTGCGAAGTGCCGCACCTTAAAGAGGGCACTGGCTTCCGCCTTCCACCTCCCCAATGGTGAGTGCTCTCTGTCGTAAACAACTCCATATATGGCTAAGGCTGAGAATCTGGCTTGCTTCCTCGTATGTGGACCTATCTGCATTCATCACGGGACTACTGGGGTTGGCTACCCAAAGGCCATATATACGATGGGCTGGCTTTCCTCGGGGTCAGTCAGTCAGAAGATTGTTCAAGGTTCCTGAATAGACTGCATAAAGAAGAGTCCGAGCGTTGCGTCTTCCTTGCTGGTCGAGGCGGTCGCGACACCAAAAATGACTAGCATGTTTGCAGTAACCCTAGACTGTATTGTGCCTAGCAATTTTGAAACACCCAATGATATCCTGCCATTTAGGTGAAAAAAGAGTGCGGTGAAATGTACTGAAGAAATGACAGTGGCTTTAAATATAAAATCCCACTGCCTCCTGTGATACACAAACAGAGTCAACTCCACATCCTGTTGCTGAATATCTGGTTTTACTTCCACAGAGGCAATGAGAACCATTTTTTAAAAGTCCACCACCAAACCAGTACTTTTCCCCTTCTATTATATTGGTCTTGTGTAATTCACTTCATAGATTCAGGGTGGCCAGAGACACATGACAATCCTCCTACCTTTGCCTCCCTCTCAACTTCACTCTCTCTTGCTCTCTCCCTCTTTTTTTGTGGTGTCTCCATTTCTGTCTCTCTCTCTATCTATCTTTGATGTGCTTTGAAGTAAATTGTTTTATCTTTTTGAGAGAGAGATATAGTAAGAACTGGCGCACTAGGGCCTCAGTCACAAAAATCAAAATTTGCACCTTGTGACACCTAGTGGGCAGGTGTGACCTTGCACTTGCCACACCATTCTGTGTCTGGCTTACATGGGATCTGCAGAGTTGAACATGGGCCCCTAGTGTTTGCAGGTAAGCGCCTTAGCCACTAAGCAATCTCTGCAACCCTCATATGAATCTTGCTTCATAATGGAAAACCCTGAACGTAGGGAACAATTATATTTTACCATGGAATATGGAGAACTGATTTCACCCCTGGAAAAGGACTGTATACCTATTACTACTGGACAATCAGGTGACCTCCCCTTTTGTGCTCCACAGTGGGATGTGGTCTCTGTCTGCTATGGGGTATTGATTCTCCATTGCCACGAAAACAAATTACCCTAGTCAGTGGCTTATCCACTACAAAGAGATTATCTTGAAAGTCTTAAGGTTGGCAATGCCAGGTGGCACAAAAACAGTGACGTGAAGGTGTGGGACGTGCTGGATTCCTTCTGGAAATCAAGAAGAGAAGCCAGGCACTGTGGTGCATGTTTTCCACCCAGCACTCAGGAGGGAGACATGGCAGGACCACAGTGAGTTTAAGGACACATAATAAACTCCAAGTCAGACTTTGACAGAGTAAGACGCTACCTTAAAAAACCAATAAATAAATAAATAAATGCAAATTTCTTAAAAGTCAAAAATAAAAACATGAGGAAGTATCGTTGAATTTTAAGGAAGTGTGTGTGTTCACAATCACAGACAACCTGAAAGAATCTAGACCAGGAGACTGCCTTGGCTTATGTAGGGTAGAACATTTATGACCAAATTCCACAAATCTCTTGAAAGGAAAAAATTTAAAGTGTATTCAACGTTGATCTTTTAGTTATTATTTTCAGAGAGAGAGAGATAAAGAATGAAACAGCCAGATAGAAAATGGGTGCAGGAGGGCATCCTGCCTTTTAAATTTTTTTTTAATTTATTTTTTGCAAAGTGCACACCACATGTCTTCCACTTCTCCCCCCATATGCATCTGCAAACACATACATACAACACACAAATAGTATATACACACACTATCATGGTAAGAAATACATTCCTAAAACCTGTTTTTTTATTCTTTAAAACAAGTATCAAGTGCTGCAAAGAATGATATAATTTTGAGGCTTTTTCATATTAATTAAATGCAAAGATATATAGGTCCCAGGTCAATTAAACAGTACATAGGTTAAAAAAAAAAAAAACCTATAAAAATGGTGCATGTATCTGGAGAGTGCTTACAGTGGCCACAGGCCGTGGAGTGCGCATTGTTTTTCTCCCTTGTCTCTCTCTCTGGTCATAAATAAACTAAATTTTGAGACACAGAGAGAGGGAGAGAGTGCAAATTCGGACTTTCTGTTACTGAAAACAAGTTTCAGACATATGTACCTGTTTTGCATCTACCTCTGCACAGGGACTGAGTAATAAAGCACCATTAACTACTGAGCCATCTCACCAATCTCCAAATACAATATATACCTTTTTAAGTATTCTTATTCTTATTCTTATTATTTTGTTTCTTTGAAATAGGGTCTCACTCTAAGCACGGCTGACCAGGAATTCCCAATGTAGTCTCAGGGGGGCCTCATACTCACAGCAATCCTCTTACCTCTGCACCCACATCCTGGCTATAATGGCAATCACACAAACATTTTAAACTATTTGAAAAATTTCATCTGTGATTTTCCTTTATCAAGAGAGTTGAGTATGTTAAAACATAGAGATTGAAGTAATGGCATGCACCTTTATTCCAGCACTGCCTGAAAAGGCATATAAAGGAAAGTTAGCTCTGAGTCAAATGTAGTCTGATAATATGTCCAAATAAATCAGATAACCAAAAATGACTGGCATGTTTGCAGTAACCCTAGACTGTATTGTGCCCAGCAATTTTGAAACACCCAATGATATCCTGCCATTTAGGTGAAAAAAGAGTGTGGTGAAATGTACTGAATAAATGACAGTGGCTTTAAATACAAAATCCCACTGCCTCCTGTGATACACAAACAGAGTCAACTCCACATCCTGATGTTGACTGTCTGGTTTTACTTCCATAGAGGCAATGAGAACCAAGGACAAAAAACATAGACCAACAATACAAGAAAAGATATGTCCTCCCTGAGAAAAAAACATAGTTCAATATGCCCACTTTAAAAAGGACTGACAAGAAAGCACAGAGGAATTGAGGTGAGCAACAGTGCTGTTTGAAGGGACACGTTGAAAACCCACACTTGGCCTGGATGGATGGTGCATGCCTTTAATACCCAGCAGTCAAAAGATAAAGAAAGCAAGTACACCATGATTTTGCCACCATACTGAGACTACATCATGAATTCCTGGACAGCCTGTAGAAGAAGGAAACCCTACCTTCAAAAACTATGAAAAAGACAGAAAGAAACAATGAGAGAGGGAGTGTGTGTGTGTGTGAGGAGAGAGAGAGAGAGAGAGAGAGAGAGAGAGAATGATGGGGACAGGGGAAATAGCTTCTCGGTTATTTAATTTCATAATAAAGACAACAGACCCGGGTTTCAGTTCCTAAGATCCATGCAATTCAGATGATGCACAAGGGGGAACATGTGTCTAGGGTTCATATGCAGTGGATAGAGTCCCTGGTGGGCTTATTCTCTCTTCTTCTCTATCTGTCTCGTTCTCCCATAAATAAAAATAATTAAATGTTCTTTTAACAAAAGCATAAACTCACACTTACAGATATACAAAACACACTGAAGCACATTTAGTGAACCTCCTAAGAACTCAATATGAAGATAGACAAAAAACAAAGTCACCAAAGCTCATGAAAATTTTCGTAATAGATGGTAGCAAGAGAGAGGATACGATGGTAAACTTGTGTGATGCATACTTATAAATTTTCTTCTGATAGAATGTAAATGAAGAAATAAACATCCAGAACGAACAAATAAAAAGATTTTGAATAACCATTGTGATAGAGGGTCAACATTTAAATAAGTTTCCTATGCCTGGGTCACCAGGTAGAAGTAAAATATTGCTCATTTCATGTCATGGAAGTCTGCCTCTCTTTCAACATTCCTGCATCGCACCTTATAATCATCATCAACGACAATGTGAAGGGAACACTCCTTGAAAGAGAACTCAAACTTTCTCTAAGGTTTTTAAAGCTCTGAATATTTTATATTTGATGAAGGGTCTCATGATCTATCAGCTCGCATTAGACTCTTGGAGTATGTCCTCCGTCCACCAAATGATGTGTGCTTACTTGGGCTCTGTCATTCCTAGAGAAACAAGGCACTTAGTGTCCTCTTCGGTCATATTTCAGACAACCCAATTACAGTAGGCTTGCTACTTCTTCATGATGGGATGAAGTCTAAAATATTGATGAATTTAAAGACACATGAGTCCATATAGCACATGAATATACATCAGCACTCTATGTTCAGTCGAAAAATCTGATAATTTATCTGAAAAGAGCAGATTCTCTAACATAGGGTGAGGGCATTAACCTATCACGCTAACTTAGAGAATGTGCAAATTCAAGGTTACAATGAATGCCATGGAAGACCATGGAATCCCTGTCTGATAGACTCATGAGGTAATTGAAAAGCATGTGAATTGCCTCATCACAACTTCAAGGGAACTGAAGACCTTACAGTGGACTTGAGACAGTGCTTTTGAGTGCTGAGCTCTTTTCTAGCCAGAGGAACATACTCTGAGGCAGTAGACCCTTAGGGGACCCATAAGTTCAAATTTAAAAAACTGGCTCAAGAAAAGCCATATGCATATTTTGACATTCTTTTTGCCTTTTTATCCCAGGTAAAATTGTGGAGACTGGAAAGAAAAATTTAAGAATCTCAGAGTCAAGAAATCTATTCTGATGGATGGGGTCCTCCTTCGGGCACTCATGAGACCCTTCATGACCCATGGGGGAAGTAGGTGGAATGAAGGACCAGAAAAGTAAGCTACTGGAAAATCATCCACATTAACTCTGTTCATTCAGTGCCATTCAAAATTAGCAGTGACAATATGGTAGGTACTTGACACAAGGTCCACCATTAACCATTTAATCCTTGACTGATTGCTAACTGCTTAAGTGATTTGCCTGCCAAGCCAAAGCACCCAGGTAAGATTCCCCAGGACCAACATTAGCCAGATGTTTGAGATGGCACACACGTCTGGAGATTATCTGCAGTGACCACGGGAAGAGAGAGCAAATTAGGACATTTTGTTACTGAAAACAAGTTCCAGACATATGTCCTTTTTTTGCATCTACCTCTACATGGGGACTGAGGAATAAAGCACCAATAAGTACTGAGCATTCCACCATCCTCCAAATACAATATATATCTTTTGGGGTATTATTATTCTTAATTTTATTCTTATTATTTTGTTGTTTTTGAAGTAGGGAGTCATTCTAACCCAGGCTAGCCAGGAATTCCAAAAGTAGTCTCAGAGTGTCCTCAAACACAGAGGAATCCTAGTGCCCCTGCAACCACGTCCTGGTTATAATGGCAATCATCCAAACCTTTAAATCTATTTGTAAATTTTCATCTGTGATATTCCTGTACAAAGAGAGTGGATTATGTTAATGACATTGAGATTGATGTCATGGCATGCACCTTTTTTCCAGCACTCCCTGAGAAAGATGTATAAAGTAAAGCTAGCTATGATTCAAAAGTAGCCTCATATTATGAACAGGTACACCGGATAACCAAAGAATGACTAGTATGTTTAAGTAAACCTAGAATGGATAGTGCCAAGGAATTTTGAAACAGCCAATGGTATGGTGCCATTTAGGTGAGAATAGAGTGGGCTGACATGTACAGAAGAAATGACAGTGGCTTTAAGTACAAAATCCCACTGCCTCCTGTGATACACAAACAGAGTCAACTCCACATCCTGTTGTTGACTGTCTGGCTTTGCATCCAAAGAGTCAATGAGAATCCAGGTTAGAAAACATAGACTGAGAAGAAAAGAAAATATATGAGCACCTCTGTAAATAAACATAGGTCATTATGCCCAATTTACAAAGGACCGACAAGAGAGCACAGAGGACTGCTGTTTGAAGTGTCACATTGAAAATCTACATTAGGCCTGGCAGGATGCTGCGTGCCTTTAATATCCAGCACTTGAAAGGCACAGAAAGCAGGATCACCATTATTATGTAGCCATACCGACACTGCATCACGAATTCCTGGACATACTATCAATCAAGAGGGAAACCCTACCTTCAAAAACATATGAAAAAGAAAGAAATAAAGGAAGAATGAGAGGGAGAGAGAGAGGGAGTGAGGGAAGGAGAGAATGATGAAGACAGAGGAACTGGCTTAGTATTTATTTAAATTCATCGCAAAGGGAACACCCAAGGTTTGAGTTCTAAGGACACACGTAAGTCAGATTAGGCACAAGGGGGCACATGAGTCTGGAGTTCATATGCAGTGGATAGAGTCCCTGGTGGGTTTATTCTCTCTTTTTCTTTATTTGTCTCATTTTCCCATAAATAAAAAAAATAAATATTGTTCAATAAAAATGCAAAAACTGACTATTCTAAAAATACAAAACTCACTGCAGCATATTTCGTGAAGTAGCTAAGAACTCAATATTAACATAGACACAAAACAAAGTCAACAAAGCTCATGAAAATTTTTGTAACACATGGTAGCAAGAGAGAGGGGCAATAAAGTAACTTCATGTGGTACATACTTACAAATTTTCTTCTGTTAGAAAGTAAACGAAGAAATAAATATCCAGAAGAAACAAATGAAAAAGAAATTGAGTAACCTTTGTGATTGGCGTTCAACATACAAGTAAGATTCCTACTGCCTGTGTCACCAGGTAGACGTAAAATATTGCTCATTTTATGTTGTAGAATGCTGCCTCCCTTTCAATGTTCCTGCACCGACATCCGTACACATTCCTGAAAATTAACTCATAATCATCATCAATGACAATGTCCTAGAAAGAGAACTCAAACTTTCTCTAAGGTTTTTAAAGCACTGAATATTTTTATTGGAGGAAGGGTCTCATGATCTATCAGCTCGATTTGCACTGTTGGTGTACGTCCTCCATCAGCCTAATAATGTGTGCTTACTTGGGCTGCGTCGTTCCTAGAGGAACAGGCACTTAGTGTCCTGTTAGCTCATATTTCAGACATCCCAATTACAATAAGCTTGCTACATCTTCGTGATGGTATGAAGCTTTATTCCCAGTACTCTGGAGCAGAGGGAGGGGATTGCTATGAGTCAGAGGCAAAACTGAGACTACATTGAGACCCTACCTTTAAAAGCAAAGAAAAATTCATAGTAAAATGAAATGTAAGCCTTCAAGCCTCATACTTTGAGCTACATAAGATTACAGAATATGAAAAAGAATGTCCACTTCCCTTTTGGAGCACTGTGAATTCTATTTTGCTTTGAGTCCAAAAAATTGAGGAGATGCAGGTTCAGTGAGAAACTCTGCATCAGGGAAATAAATTGGACAACTGGGCAAAGTGGACTCCACATGTCTTCCAGTTCTCCCCAAATATGCATCTGCAAACACATACATACAACCCACAACAAATACTATACACACACACTATCATGGTAAGAAAGACATTTCCAAATCCTATATTTAGTCTTTAAAATTAATATCAAATATGGGAAAGAGTTATATAATTTTGAGGAGTTTTTATGTTAACTGAATGCAAAGCAATATATGCTGCAGATTGATTAAACAGTACACATATAAAGAAAAATAAGAAAATGGTCCATGTATCTGGAGAGTGTTTGCAGTGGCTAGGGGCCCTGGAGTGTCCATTCTTTCTATCTCTTATCTCTTTCTCTGCATGTAGCTACATTAACTTTTGAGACACAGTGAGAAAGTGAGCACATTTTGTACTGAAACAAAGTTCCAGTCATATGTACCTTTTTTGCCTCTACCCCTACACAGGGGCTGAGGAATAAAACACCATTAACTACTGAGCCACGTCACCAGTCTCCAAATACAATATACATCATTATGGGTATTATTATTATACTTTATTTTAAATTTTTATTTATTTGAGAGCGACAGACAGAGAAAGCGGTAAAGAGAGAAAGAGAAAGAGAGACACACACAGAGAGAGAAAATGGGTGTGCCAGGGCCTCCAGCCACTGCAAACGAACTCCAGATGCATGCGGCCCCTTGTGCATCTGGCAAACTTGGATCCAGGGGAATGGGGCCTCGAACTGTGGTCCTAAGGCTTCACTGGCAAGCGCTTAACCATAAAGCCATCTCTCCAGCCCATTAAGCCACCTCTCTAGCCCCTGATTCTTATTATTTTATTTTTATTATTTTTTTTCTTAAGTAGGGTTTCACTCAAACCTTGGCTGATGAGAAATTCCCTATGTAGTCTCAGAGTTGTTTCAACCTTACAGAAATTCTCCTCCCTCTACAACCACATCGTGGTTATAATGGCAATCCCCCAATCATTTAAAACTACTTGAAAAATTGGACCCATTATACAAACTTTTCATTTCATGTGATTTCCCTTTATCAAGACAGTTGATTTTCATAAAGACATTGAGATTGAGATTGAAGTAATGGCATGCACATTCCTTCCCAGCACTGCATGAAAGGACATATAAAGTGAAGTTAGCTATGAGTCAAAGGTAGTCTGATATTATGAGCAAGTACACCGGATAACCAAAGAATGACTAGTATGCTGGTGGTAACCCTACACTGGATTGCGCCTAGCAATTTTGAAACACCCATTTAGGTGAGAGTAGAGTGGGGTGAAATGTAAAGAAGCCATGAAAGTCCCTTTAATTATAAATTCCCACTGCCTCCTGTGATACACCAACAGAGTCAACTCCACATCCTGTTGTTGACTGTCTGGTTTTACATACACACATGCAATGAGACCCAAGGCCAGAAAACGTAGACCAACAATACGAGAAAACTTATGTGCACCCCTGTCAATAAGCACAGGTCAATATGCACAATTTATGAGTGACTCATAAGTCAGCACCGAGGAAATGAGATGAGCAACAGTGCGGCTTGAAGGGACAGATTGAAAACCTTCCCTAGGCTAGTCTGTATGGTGCATGCTTTCAATACCCAGCTCTCAAAAGGCAGAGAAAGCAGGTTCACCATGGTTTTGCAGCCTTACTGACATTGCAATCTGAATTCAAGGACAACCTGTACCAGAGGAAAACCCGACCTTCAAAAGATATTAAAAAGAAAGACTGATAGAACGAGAGAGAGGATGATGGGGACAGAGGAAATGGCTCAGCAGTTACTTAATTTCATAGCAAATACAATAGACCAAGGTTCCTTTTCCTGGAACACACATAAGCAAATGATGCACAAGGAGACAGGTGTATGGAGTTCATATGCAATGGATAGAGTCTCTGCGGGCCTAATCTCTCTTTTTGTCTATCTGTCTTTTTCTCCCTCAATAAAGAAATTAAATCATTTTTTAGAAAAGCATAAGCTCAGAAATATAGATATACAAAACTCAATGAAGCATATTTCGTGAAGCTGCTATGAGCTCAATATTAAAATAGACAAAAACCAAAGTCAACAAACTTATGAATATTCTTGTCACCAATGGGAGCTAGAAAGAGGGTCACAATGGTGACCTTTGGTGATATGTACTTACAAATTTTCTTCTGATAGAATGTATATGAACAAA
Source organism: Dipus sagitta (assembly GCA_036346955.1). Classification (NCBI taxonomy): domain Eukaryota; kingdom Metazoa; phylum Chordata; class Mammalia; order Rodentia; family Dipodidae; genus Dipus; species Dipus sagitta. The sequence goes on from CM070791.1 coordinate 29,759,824, forward strand.
TTAATATCGAGAAGAAACAAATAAAGAAGACTTTGAATAACCTTTGTGATTGAGGATCAACATACAAATAAGATTCTTACTGCCTGTCTCACCAGGTAGAAGTAAAATACTACAACTTTTAGGTCGTGGAATTGTTCCTCTCTTTCAACCCTCCTGCACCAACATCCGTGCACATTCCTGAAACATTGACTCATAATCATCATCATTGACAATGTGAAGGGAACAGTTATGGAAAGTGAACTCCAACTATCTGTAAGGTTTTTAAATCTCTGAATATTTTATATTTGAGGAAGTGTCTCATAATCTATTAGTTCGCTACATCATGAATTCCAGTACAGCCTGTACAAGAGGGAAACCCTACCTTCCAACAAATTAGAGAAAAAAAAAGTTTGAAGGAACGTGCGCGAGAGAGAATGAATGAAGGGGACAAAGGAAATGGCTCAGCAGTTACTTAAATTCCAGCACATACAATAGACCCAGGTTCGATTTCACAGGATCCACATAAGCCAGATGATGCACAAGTGGGCACGAGTCTGGAGTTCCTATATAGTGGATAGAGTCCCTGGAAGGCCTATTTTCTCTTTTTCCTATCTCTCTCTTTCTCCCATGAATAAAATTAAATACTGTTTTAGAAAAGCATAAAGCTACCCCTATAGATATACAAAACTCATTGAAGCACATTTCGTGAAGCTGCTAAGAAGTCAATATGATAAAAGAAAAAACCAAAGTCACCAAAGGTTATGAAAATTATTGTAACACATGCTGGCAAGAGAGATGGGCAGGACGGTGACCTTTTGAGTTGCGTACTTACCTATTTACTTCTGATAGAAAGCAAATGAACAAATAAATATTGAGAACAAACTAATAAAGACGATATTCCTTAAGGGATTTGCCTGCCAAGCCACAGCACCCAGGTTAGATTCCACAGGACCCACATTAGCCAGATGATCACCAGGGCACACATGTCTGGAGATTGTCTGCAGAGGCTCTAGGATCTGGGGTGCCCGTTCTCTCTTTCTCCCTTTTACTTTGTCAATCAAATAAACAACTAAATATACAAAATTTTTAAAAAGGAAAGAGAAATTATACAGCCAAGTGTTACTGGAAAGAACCTTTAAACCCAGCACTCTGGAGCAGATGTAGAAGGATCTCTGTGAGTACCAGGCTAACCTCGGACTGCAGTGATACCATACCTTGAAGAGAAAACCTACCTTCAAAAACATATGAAAAAGAAAGACAGAAAGAAAGGAAGAACGAGAGGGAGAGAGAGAGGGAGTGGGGGAGGGAGACAATGATGAAGACAGAGGAACTGGATAGCATTTATTTAATTCATCGCAAATGTAATAGTCCAAGGTTTGAGTTCTCAGGACACACGTAAGTCAGACTAGCCACAAGGGGGCACATGAGTCTGGAGTTCGTATGCAGTGGATAGGGTCCCTGGTGGGCTTATTCTCTCTTTTTCTTTATTTGTCTCTTTTTCCCATAAATAAAAATAAATAAATATTGTTCAATAAAAATGCATAAACTGACTCTACAAAACTCACTGCAGCATATTTCGTGAAGTTGCTAGGAACTCAATATTAACATAGACACAAAACAAAGTCAACAAAGCTCATGAAAATTTTTGTAACACATGGTAGCAAGAGAGAGGGGCAATAAAGTAACTTCATGTGGTACATACTTACAAATTTTCTTCTGTTAGAAAGTATATGAAGAAATAAATATCCAGAAGAAACAAATGAAAAAGAAATTGAGTAACCTTTGTGATTGGCGTTCAACATACAAGTAAGATTCCTACTGCCTGTGTCACCAGGTAGACGTAAAATATTGCTCGTTTTATGTTGTAGAATGCTGCCTCCCTTTCAATGTTCCTGCACCGACATCCGTACACATTCCTGAAAATTAACTCATAATCATCATCAATGACAATGTCCTAGAAAGAGAACTCAAACTTTCTCTAAGGTTTTTAAAGCTCTGAATATTTTTATTGGAGGAAGGGTCTCATGATCTATCAGCTCGATTTGCACTGTTGGTGTACGTCCTCCATCAGCCTAATAATGTGTGCTTACTTGGGCTGTGTCATTCCTAGAGGAACAGGCACTTAGTGTCCTGTTAGCTCATATTTCAGACATCCCAATTACAATAAGCTTCTTACATCTTCGTGATGGTAGGAACCTTTATTCCCAGTACTCTGGAGCAGAGGGAAGGGATTGCTATGAATCAGAGGCAAAACTGAGACTACATTGAGACCCTACCTTTAAAAGCAAAGAAAAATTCACAGTAAAATAAAGTGTAAACCTTCAAGCCTCATACTTTGAGCTACATAAGATTACAGAATATGAGAAAGAATGTCCACTTCCCTGTTGGATCACTGTGAATTCTATTTTGCTTTGAGTCCAAAAAATTGAGGAGATAAAGGTTCAGTGAGAAACTCTGCATCAGGGAAATAAATTGGACAACTGGGCAAAGTGGACTCCGCATGTCTTCCAGTTCTCCCCAAATATGCATCTGCAAACACATAGATACAACCCACAACAAATACTATACACACACACTATCATGGTAAGAAAGACATTTCCAAATCCTGTATTTTAGTCTTTAAAATTAGTACCAAATGTGGGAAAGAATTATATAATCTTGTGGCGTTTTCATGTTAACTGAAAGCAAAGCTATATATGCCCCAGATCGATTAAACAGTACACATGTAAAGAAAAATAAGAAAATGTTCCATGTATCTGGAGAGTGCTTGCAGTGGCTAGAGACCTTGGAGTGTCCATTTTTGATATCTCTTATTTCTTTCTATGCTTGTAGCTACATTAACTTTTTTTTTTTTTTTTTTTTTTTGGTTTTTCGAGGTAGGAGTCTCAGGGTGGCCTCAAACTCACAGTGATCCACCTACCTCTGCCTCCTGAGTGCGGGGATTAGAGACGTGCGCCACCACGCCCAGCTTACATTAACTTTTGAGACACAGTGAGAGAGTGAGCACATTTTGTCCTGAAACAAAGTTCCAGACATATGTACCTTTTTTGCATCTACCCCTACACAGGGACTGAGGAATAAAACACCATTAACTACTGAGCCATCTCACAAGTCTCCAAATCAATATATATCTTTATGGGTATTAATATGATACTTTATTTTAAATTTTTATTTATTTGAGAGCGACAGACAGAGAAAGAGGAATAGAGGGAAAGAGAAAGAGAGACAGAGAGAGAGAGAGAATGGGCGTGCCAAGGCCTCTAGCCACTGCAAATGAATTCCAGATGCATGTGGCCCCTTGTGCATCTGGCTAGCTTGGGTCCTGGGAAATCAAGCATCGATCCGTGGTCCTTAGCCTTCACAGGCAAGCGATTAACCGCTAAGCCATCTCTCCAGCCCATTAAACAATCTCTCTAGCCACTGATTCCTATTTTTATTATTGTTATTTTTTGACGTAGGGTCTCACTCAATCCCTGGCTGATGAGGAATTCCCTATGTAGTCTCAGGGTTGATTCAACCTCACAGAAATTCTCCTCCCTCTGCAACCACATCCTGGTTATAATGGCAATCCCCCAATCATTTAAAACTACTTGAAAAATTGGACCCATTATACAAACTTTTCATTTCATCTGTGATTTTCCTTTATCAAGACAGTTGATTTCCATAAAGACATTGAGATTGAAGTAATGGCATGCACATTCACTCCCAGAAATGCATGAAAGGACATATAAAGTGAGGTTAGCTATGAGTCAAAGGTAGTCTGATATTATGAGCAAGTACACCGGATAACCAAAGAATGACTAGTATGCTGGTGGTAACCCTACACTGGATTGTGCCTAGCAATTTTGAAACACCCATTTAGGTGAGAGTAGAGTGGGGTGAAATGTACAGAAGCCATGATAGTCCCTTTAATTATATATTCCCATTGCCTCCTGTGATACACCAACAGAGTCAACTCCACATCCTGTTGTTGACGGTCTTGTTTTAAATACACACATGCAATGAGACCCAAGGCCAGAGAATGTATACCAACAATACAAGAAAACTTATGTGCACCCCTGTAAATAAGCACAGGTCAATATGCACAATTTATGAGTGACTCATAAGTCAGAACCGAGGAAATGAGATGAGCAACAGTGCGGCTTGAAGGGACAGATTGAAAACCTTCTCTAGTCCAGGCTGTATGGTGCATGCCTTCAATACCCAGCACTCAAAAGGCAGAGAAAGCAGGTTCACCATGATTTTGCAGCCTTACTGAGATTGCATCATGAATTCAAGGACAGCCTGTACCAGAGGGAAATGATACCTTCAAAAATATTAAAAAGAAAGAATGTTAGAACGAGAGAGAGAATGATGGGGACAGATGAAATAGCTCAGCAGTTACTTAATTTCATAGCAAAGACAACAGACCCAGGTTCGTGTTCCTGGAACCCACATAAGTAAGATGATGCACAAGGGGGCATGTGTCTGGAGTTCGTATGCAATGGAAGAGTCTGTGGTGGGCCTATTCTCTCTTTTTCTCTATCTGTCTCTTTCTCCCATCAATAAAAAAATTAAATCATTTTTTAAAAAATCATAAGCGCCAACCTATAGATATACAAAACTCACTGAAGAATATTTCATGAAGCTCCTAAAAACTCAATACTAAGATAGACAAAAACCAAAGTCAACAAAGCTCATGAAAATTTTCATAACTGATAGTAGTAAGCAGAGGGGCTCAACGGTGACCTTTTGTGATATATACTTACAAATTTTCTTCTGATGGAATGTAAACGAACAAATAAATATCGAGAACAAACAAATAAAAAGGACTTTGAATAACCTCTGTGATTGAGGTTCAATATACACCTAAGATTCCTACTGCCTGTCTCACCAGGTAGAAGTAAAATACTACTCCTTTTAGGTCATGGAATCCTGCCTCTCTTTCAAACTTCCTGCACCGACATCTCTGAGAATCCTTGTGAAACAGGCACTTAGTGTCCTGTTTGCTCGTATTTCAGATGTCTTTATTAATGTAGGCTTGCAACTTCTTCGTGATGGGATGAAGTCTAAAATATTGATGAATGTAAAGAAAAATGATGCCATATAGCAGGTAGATATATATCAGCAGTCTGTGTTCAGTCATCAAATCTGATAATTCATATGAAAAGAGCAGACTCTCTAGCCTAGGGTGAGAGCATTAAGCTATCACCCTGGGTTAGAGAATCTGCAACTTCCAGGTCAAAGTGAATGCCATGAAGGGCCAGGGAATCTCTGTGTGATAGAATCATGAGGTACCTGGAAAGCATGTGAATTGCCTGCTCACAACTTCATAGGAACTGAAGACCTTACAGAGGATTTGAGACAGTGAACATGAGGGCTCACCTCCTTTCTAGCCAGAGGAACACACTCTGTTTGAGGCAGTAGGACCTTAGGAGACTCGCAACTTCAAATCAGAAAAGATGACTCAATAAAACCCATGTGCACATGTTGACATTCTTTTTGCTTTGTAAGCCCAGCTAAAATTGGGAAGCACAATTGTGGGACTGCACAGAAAAAATTAAGATTCTCAGAGTCAAGAAGTCTATCCTGATGGATGGGATCCCCTTACGGGCACCTTAATGAGACCCTTCATATCCCATGGGGGATGCAGGTGCAATGAAGGACCACAAACGTTATCTACTAGAAAATCATCCACATTCCCTCCATTCATTCAGTGTCATTTGTAGTTGGCAATGGCAATACAGTAAGTATTTCACACCAGGTTCACAACTAACCATCAAGAGACTTCAGTGATTGCTTACTGCTTAAGGGATTTCCTTTCAAAGGCAAAGCTCCCAGGTTAGATTCCAAGGACCCACATTAGCCAGATGCTCAAGACAGTACACAGTTCTGGAGATTGTCTGCAGTGGGTGTAGGCTCTGGTGTGCCCATTTTCTCTCGTTCTTCCTTTTTCTCTGTCAAATAAATGAAGAAAAAGAAATAAAATATTTTTTAAAAAGAACAAAACTTATCCAGCACATTGATGCTGGTATACACCTTTAAACCCAGCACTCTGGAGGCACAGGTAAGGGATCGCTATGAGTTAGGGGCCAACCTGGGACTATAGTGAGACCCTACCTTGAAACACAAAGAAAAAATAATAATAAAATACAATATAAACCTTCAAGAATAATACTTTTAGCTAAATAAATTTACAGAATATGAGAAAGAACGTGGAAATTTCCACTTCCCTGTTGGAGCACTGTTAGTTCTGTTTTGCTTTGAGTCCAAAAAATAGAGGATATCCAGGTTCAGTGAGAAACTCTGCTTCAGGGAAATAAACTGGACTGTTGAGCAAAGTGGACTCCGCATGTCTATCACTTCTCCCCACATATGCATCTGCAAACGCATACACACAAGCCACAGCAAATACTATATACACACACTATCAAGGTAAGAAATACATTTCCATATCCTGTTTTATTTCTTTGAAATTAGTATCACATTTTGGAAATAATTATGTAATTTTGTGTTGTTTTATGTAACCTGAATGCAAAGCTACATATGTCCCAGGTCGATTAAAAAGTACACATGTAAAGAAAAATATGAAAATGGTGCATGTATCTGGAGAGTGCTTGCAGAGGCTAGAGGCCACGGAGTGTCCACTCTTTCTGTCTCTTATCTGCCTCTCTGCTTCTAGCTAAATTAACTTTTGAGACAAACAGAGAGAGAGCTAGCAAATTAGGAATTCAGATGAGCAACTGTGCTGCTTGAATGGACAGATTGAAAATGAACACTAGCTCAGGCTGGATGGTGCATGCCTTTAATACCCAGCACTCTAAAGGCAGAGAAGGCATGTTCCCCATCATTTTGCCGCCTTGCTGAGACTACATCATGAATTCCAGTACAGCCTGTACAAGAGGGAAACCCTACCTTCCAACAAATTAGAAAAAAAAAAAAAAGTTTGAAGGAATGTGCGCGAGAGGGAATGAATGATGGGGACAAAGGAAATGGCTCAGCAGTTACTTAAATTCCAGCAAATACAATAGACCCAGGTTCGATTTCACAGGATCCACATAAGCCAGATGATGCACAAGGGGGCACGAGTCTGGAGTTTCTATACAGTGGATAGAGTCCCTGGAAGGCCTATTTTCTCTTTTTCCCTATCTCTCTCTTTCTCCCATGAACAAAATTAAATATTGTTTTAGAAAAGCATAAAGCTACCCCTATAGATATACAAAACTCATTGAAACACATTTCGTGAAGCTGCTAAGAAGTCAATATGATAAAAGAAAAAACCAAAGTCACCAAAGGTCATGAAAATTATTGTAACACATACTGGCAAGAGAGATGGGCAGGACGGTGACCTTTTGAGTTGCGTACTTACCTATTTTCTTCTGATAGAAAGCAAATGAACAAATAAATATTGAGAACAAACTAATAAAGACGATATTCCTTAAGGGATTTGCCTGTCAAGCCACAGCACCCAGGTTAGATTCCACCAGACCCACATTAGCCAGATGATCACTAGGGTACACATGTCTGGAGATTGTCTGCAGAGTCTCTAGGATCTGGGGTGTCCATCCTCTCTCTTTCTCCCTTTTACTTTGTCAATTAGATAAACAACTAAATATACAAAATTTTTAAAAAGGAAAGAGAAATTATACAGCCCAGTGTTACTGGAAAGAACCTTTAAACCCAGCACTCTGGAGCAGATGTAGAAGGATCTCTGTGAGTGAGTATGAGGCTAACCTCGGACTACAGTGAGACAATACCTTGAAAAGAAAACCTACCTTCAAAAACATATGAAAAAGAAAGACAGAAAGAAAGGAAGAACAAGAGGGAGAGAGAGAGGGAGTGAGGGAGGGAGAGAATGATGAAGACAGAGGAACTGGCTTAGCATTTATTTAAATTCATCGCAAAGTTAACAGCCCAAAGTTTGAGTTCTCAGGACACAGGTGAGCCAGATTAGGCACAAGGGGGCACATGAGTCTGGAGTTCGTATGCAGTGGATAGAGTCCCTAGTGGGCTTATTCTCTCTTTTTCTTTATTTGTCTCTTTTTCCCATAAATAAAAAAATAAATATTGTTCAATAAAAATGCATAAACTGACTCTTCTACATATACAAAACTCACTACAGCATATTTTGTGAAGTTGCTAAGAACTCCATATTAACATAGACAGAAAACAAAGTCAACGAACCTCATGAAAATTTTTGTAACACATGGTAGCAAGAGAGATGGGCAAGAAAGTAACTTCATGTGGTACATACTTACAAATTTTCTTCTGTTAGAAAGTAAATGAAGAAATAAATATCCAGAAGAAACAAATGAAAAAGAAATTGAATAACCTTTGTGATTGGCGTTCAACATACAAGTAAGATTCCTACTGCCTGTGTCACCAGGTAGACGTAAAACACTACTCATTTTATGTTGTGGAATGCTGCCTGCCTTTCAATGTTCCCGCACCGACATCCGTACACATTCCTGAAAATTAAGTCATAATCATCATCAATGACAATGTCCTAGAAAGAGAACTCAAACTTTCTCTAAGGTTTTTAAAGCTCTGAATATTTTCATTAGAGGAAGGGTCTCATGATCTATCAGCTCGATTTGTACTCTTGGTGTACGTCCTCCATCAGCCTAATAATGTGTGCTTACTTGGGCTGTGTCGTTCCTAGAGCAACAGGCACTTAGTGTCCTGTTAGGTCATATTTCAGACGTCCCAATTACAATAAGTTTGCTACATCTTCGTGATGGTATGAACCTTTATTCCCAGTACTCTGGAGCAGAGGGAAGGGATTGCTATGAGTTAGAGGCAAAACTGAGACTACATTGAGACCCTACCTTTAAAAGCAAAGAAAAATTCATAGTAAAATAAAATGTAAACCTTCAAGCCTCATACTTTGAGCTACATAAGATTACAAAATATGAGAAAGAATGTCCACTTCCCTGTTGGAGCACTGTGAATTCTATTTTGCTTTGAGTCCAAAAAATTGAGGAGATCCAGGTTCAGTGAGAAACTCTGCATCAGGGAAATAAATTGGACAACTGTGCAAAGTGGACTCTGTATGTCTTCCACTTCTCCCCAAATATGCATCTGCAAACACATACATACAACCCACAACAAATACTATACACACACACTATCATGGTAAGAAAGACATTTCCAAATCCTGTATTTTAGTCTTTAAAATTAGTACCAAATGTGGGAAAGAATTACATAATTTTGAGGCATTTTTATGTTAACTGAAAGCAAAGCTATATATGCCCCAGATCGATTAAACAGTACACATGTAAAGAAAAATAAGAAAATGGTCCATGTATCTGGAGAGTGCTTGCAGTGGCTAGAGGCCCTGGAGTATCCATTCTTTCTACCTCTTATCTCTTTCTCTGCTTGTAGCTACATTAACATTTGAGACACAGTGAGAGAGTGAGCACATTTTGTACTGAAACAAAGTTCCAGACATATGTACCTTTTTTGCCTCTACCCCTACACAGGAACTGAGGAATGAAACACCATTAAGTACTGAGCCATCTCACCAGTCTCCCAATACAATATGTATCTTTATGGGTATTAATGTTATACTTTATTTTAATTTTTTATTTATTTGAGAGTGACAGAGAAAGAGGGATAGAGGTAAAGAGAAAGAGAGACACAGAGAGAGAGAGAAAATGGGCATGCCAGGGCCTCCAGCCACTGCAAACGAACTCCAGATGCATGTGGCCCCTTGTGCATCTGGCAAACTTGGATCCTGGGGAATCGAGCCTCGAACCATGGTCCTTAGCCTTCACAGGCAAGCGCTTAACTGCTAAGTCATCTCTCCACCCCTTAAGCCATCTCTCTAGCCCCGGATTCTTATTTTTATTGCTTCGTTTTTTTGTTTGTTTTTTTGTTTTGTTTTGTTTTGTTTTGTTTTTTGAAATAGGGTCTCACTCAAACCCTGGCTGATGAGGAATTCCCTATGTAGTCTCGGGGTCGTTTCAACCTCACAGAAATTCTCCTCCCTCTGCAACCACATCCTGGTTATAATGGCAATCCCCCAATCATTTAAAACCACTTGAAAAATTGGACCCATTATATAAACATTTCATTTCATCTGTGATTTTCCTTTATCAAGACAGTTGATTTTCATAAATGTCGCGACCGCCTCGACCAGCAAGGAAGACGCAACGCTCTGACTCTTCTTTAAGCAGTTTATTCAGGAACCTTGAACAATCTTCTGACTGACTGACCCCGAGGAAAGCCAGCCCATTGTATATAAGGCCTTTGGGTAGCCAACCCCAGTACATCACGTGATGAATGCAGATAGGTCCACATACGAGGAAGCAAGCCAGATTCTCAGCCTTAGCCATATATGGAGTTGTTTACGACAGAGAGCACTCACCATCGGGGAGGTGGAAGGCGGAAGCCAGCGCCCTCTTTAAGGCACGGCACTTCGCAGCTCTCTACACATAAAGACATTGAGATTGAAGTAATGGCATGCACATTCCTTCCCAGCACTGCATGAAAGGACATATAAAGTGAAGTTAGCTATGAGTCAAAGGTAGTCTGATATTATGAGCAAGTACACCGTACAACCAAAGAATGACTAGTATGCTGGTGGTAACCCTACACTGGATTGTGCCTAACAATTTTGAAACACCCATTTAGGTGAGAGTAGAGTGGGGTGAAATGTAAAGAAGCCATGACAGTACCATTAATTATAAATTCCCACTGCCTCCTGTGATACACCAACAGAGTCAACTCCACATCCTGTTGTTGACTGTCTGGTTTTACATACACACATGCAATGAGCCCAAGGCCAGAAAACATAGACCAACAATACGAGAAAACTTATGTGCACCCCTGTCAATAAGCACAGGTCAATATGCACAATTTATGAGTGACTCATAAGTCAGCACCGAGGAAATGAGATGAGCAACAGTGCGGCTTGAAGGGACAGATTGAAAACCTTCCCTAGGCTAGTCTGTATGGTGCATGCTTTCAATACCCAGCACCAAAAGGCAGAGAAAGCAGGTTCACCATGGTTTTGCAGCATTACTGAGATTGCATCATGAATTCAAGGACAACCTGTACCAGAGGAAAACCCGACCTTCAAAAGATATTAAAAAGAAAGACTGATAGAACAAGAGAGACAATGATGGGGACAGAGGGAATGGCTCAGCAGTTACTTAATTTCATAGCAAATACAATAGACCAAGGTTCCTTTTCCTGGAACGCACATAAGCAAATGATGCACAAGGAGACATGTATATGGAGTTCATATGCAATGGATAGAGTCTCTGCGGGCCTATTCTCTCTTTTTGTCTATCTGTCTTTTTCTCCCATCAATAAAAAATTAAATCGTTTTTTTGAAAAGCATAAGCTCAGAAATATAGATATACAAAACTCAATGAAGCATATTTCGTGAAGCTGCTATGAGCTCAATATTAAAATAGACAAAAACCAAAGTCAACAAACTCATGAATATTCTCGTAACCAATAGGAGCTAGAAAGAGGGTCACAATGGTGACCTTTGGTGATATGTACTTACAAATTTTCTTCTGATAGAATGTAAACGAACAAATAAATATCGAGAAGAAACAAATAAAGAACACTTTGAATAACCTTTGTGATTGAGGTTCAACATACAAATAAGATTCCTACTGCCTGTCTCACCAGGTAGAAGTAAAATACTACACCTTTTATGTCGTGGAATTCTTCCTCTCTTTCAACCTTCCTGCACCGACATCCGTGCACATTCCTGAAAAGTTGACTCATAATCATCATCATTGACAATGTGAAGGGAACAGTCATGGAAAGTGAACTCAAACTATCTGTAAGGTTTTTAAATCTCTGAATATTTTATATTTGAGGAAGTGTCTCATAATCTATTAGTTCGCTTTGGACTATTGGTGTACGACCTGCGTCAGTCTAGTTCTGTGTACTTACTTGGCCTCTGACATCCCTTGAGAAACAGGCACTTAGTGTCCTGTTCGCTCACATTTCAGACATCCTTATTAATGTAGGCTTGCTACTTCTTCATGATGGGATGAAGTCTAAAATATTGATGAATTTAAAGAAAAATGATTCCATATAGCACATGGGTATATATCAGCCATCTATGTTCAGTCAACAAACCTGATAATTCATATGGAAAGAGCAGATTCTCTAACCTAGGGTGAGAGCATTAAGCTATCACCCTAGGTTAGAGCATCTCCAAATTCCAGGTCAACGTGAATGCCATGAAGGGCCAGGGAATCTCTGTGTGATAGATATAGTAATACAGTATAATATATAGTATATTACAGTAAGTATTTCGTACTAGAATCACAATTAACCATTAAAAGACTTGAACGATTTCTTACTGCTTATGGGATTTCCCTGCAAGCCAAAGCACCCAGGTAAGATTCCCAGGACCCACATTAGCCAGGTGCTCAAGAGAGTACACAAGTCAGGAGATTGTCTACAGTGGGTGTAGGCTCTGGCGTGCCCATTTTCTCTCATTCTCCCTTTTTCTCTGTCAAATAAATAAAGAAAAATAAATAAAATGTTTTTAAAAAAGAACGAAACTTATACTGCTCATTGATGCTGATATATACCTTTAAACCCAGCACTCTGGAGGCTGAGGTAAGGGATCACTATGAGTTAGGGGCCAACCTGTGACTACAGTGAGACCCTACCTTGAAAGGCAAAAAAAAATTATAAAATAAAATATAAGCCTTCAAGGCTAATATTTTGAGCTCAACAAAATTACAGAATATGAGAAAGATAAAAAAAAAAGCACTATCTCTGATCATGGAATGTCCACTTCCCTGTTGGAGCACTGTGACATCTATTTTGTTTTCAGTCCAAAAAATAGAGGAGATCCAGGTTCAGTGAGAAACTCTGCTTCAGGACAATAAATTGTACAATTGAGCAATGTGGACTCTGCATGTCTTCCACTTCTCCCCAAATATGCATCTGCAAACACATACATACAACCCACAACAAATATTATATACACACACTATCATGGTAAGAAATACATTTCCAAATCATGTTGGTTTTTTTTTTGTCTTTAAAATTAGTATCAAATGTTGGAAAGAATTATATAATTGTGAGGCATTTTTATGTTAACTGAATGCAAAGGTATATATGCCCCAGGTCGATTAAACAGTGCACATGTGAAGAAAAATAAGAAAATGGTGCATGTATCTGGAGAGTGTTTGCAGTGGCTAGAAACCCTGGAGTGTCCATTCTTTTTATCTCTTATCTCTTTCTCTGCTTGTAGCTATATTAACTTTTGAGACAGAGAGAGGGGGGGAGCACATTTTGTACTGAAAACAAGTTCCAGACATATGTACCTTTTTTGCATCTACCTCTACACAGGGACTGAGGAATAAATCACCATTAACTACTGAGCCATCTCACCAGTCTCCAAATACAATATATATCTTTATGGGTATTATTATTATACTTTATTTTTAATTTTCATTTATTTGAGAGCGACAGACAGAGAAAGAGAGAAAGAGAAAGAGAGACAGAGAGAGAGAGAGAATGGGCGTGCCAGGGCCTCCAGCCACTGCAAACCAACTTCAGATGCATGTGGCCCCTTGTGCATCTGGCTAAATTGGGTCCCGGGGAATGGGGCCTCGAACCGTGGTCCTTAGGCTTCACAGGCAAGCCCTTAACCGCTAAGCCATCTCTCCAGCCCATTAAGCCATCTCTCCCGCCCCTGATTCTTATTCTTCTTCTTATTATTTTTTTTTGAAGCAGGGTCTCACTCAAACCCTGGGTGATGAGGTATTCCCTATGTAGTCTCAGGGTTGTTTCATCCTCACAGAAATTCTCCCTCTGCAACCACATCCTGGTTATAATGGCAATCCCCCAATCATTTAAAACTACTTGAAAAATTGGACCCATTACACAAACTTTTCATTTCATCTGTGATTTTCCTGATAAGACAGTTGATTTTCGTAAAGACATTGAGATTGAAGTAATGGCATGCGCATTCATTCCCAGCACTGCATGAAAGGACATATAAAGTGAGGTTAGCTATGAGTCAAAGATAGTCTGATATTATGAGCAAGTACACCGTATAACCAAAGAATGACTAGTATGCTGGTGGTAACCCTACACTGGATTGTGCCTAGGAATTTTGAAACACCCATTTAGGTGAGAGTAGAGTGGGGTGAAATGTAAAGAAGCCATGACAGTCCCTTTAATTATAAATTCCCACTGCTTCCTGTGACACACCAACAGAGTCAACTCCACATCCTGTTGTTGACTGTCTGGTTTTACATACACACTTGCAATGAGACCCAAGGCCAGAAAAAGTAGACTTCTATGTGCTTGCTCTCTCTCCCTCCCTTCCTCCCTCCCTCCCTCTCTCACTCTCTCTCTCTCTCTCTCTCTCTCTCTCTCACACACACACACACACACAAACACACTCATACAACTTGGGGAAAGCAGATCCAAATGTGACTTCCTGACAGCAAGACTTTTGCAGTGGTGTGGGCTAACTGCTCCTCCTGCTTCATTTGCTGTGGTCACTAACAAGAACAAGAGCTTCTGGTAGGTCTCCCTTGATTGCTCTATTGAGGAAATTTACAAACATTTCCCTAGGCTGGTAGGTGTCCTACTGCTGCCGTCCCATAGGGGGCGGAACGATCTCCAATACTTGCCTCCCTCCTCCCCTTCACAAGTTATAAGGTTCTTAACATAAATTTAATATAATTAAGAATAAACTTTTGATTGTATTATTTCATGGATTTCTGAAGAGACAGAGTGTGGGGAAAGGAGAAAGTCATTAAGAGAGAAAGCTCTCTGGGGCATCCGAATGTTTCCCACTCTCAGATCATGCTGTAAACCCTAGTTTCCCCCGATTTACTTGCATGGTTCTCAACAGAAACATTTGCTTCTTCATTCATCGAATGCATAAATACAGACTCCCTGCTATGTGTGAGAAAGGACTGGCTAGAAGAATGCATCAGACAGCTGTGCTTCCTACAGGTCAGCTAGCAGGCACCAACAAATAGAGATTTCAAGATCACGTCACCATCACTTAATCTGCTCTTCAGCAGATAGCAATGAAAAGGGAAACACCGGGGCTAGAGAGAAGGCATAGTGATTAGGGCACTTGCCTGCAATGCCAAAAGACCCAGGTCCGATTCCCCAGAACAAAATAAGCCAGGGGCACATTTAGGTTCATGCATACATGTGTAGTTCATGTGCAGTGGCTAGAGACCCTGGTGCACTTTTTCTATGCTTCCTTTTTCTCACTCAAGTCCATGATATCTTGGAATTCACTATGTAGTCTCAGGGTAGCCTCGAAGTCACAAAGATCTTTCTACCTCAGCATCAAATGTGCTGGGATTAAGGAGGTGTGCCACCATTCCTGGCAAGTCTAGATACAGTCGTGCACTCCAGGTTCAGTGGGATCCTGTCTCAAAAAAATGTGGTAGAGGGCAACTGTGGAAGATCATTATCAACTACTTGGCCCCCCACACAAGTCCAAACACATGCACCTCCACACATACCTGTCCCGACACACGTACAAGCAAACATATATACAGATGCACACATATCACATATACATATGGACAAAAAAATCAAGTTCAGAATGGGTACCCTTATTTATGCTATTTCCCTCAATTATTATGAGTTTTTTTAAAGGGTATCTTTCATTTATTTATCATTAATTTTCCTGAAAAGGGAGATGAAGGGAAGAGACATACAGAGAGAATTGGTGCTACAGTGTCTCCAACTGCTGTTCCATTTTCTGCATCTACCTTTACATGGGTAATGGAGAATAAAACCAGTGTTGTTAGGCTTTGCAGGC
Organism: Dipus sagitta; assembly: GCA_036346955.1. Taxonomy (NCBI): domain Eukaryota; kingdom Metazoa; phylum Chordata; class Mammalia; order Rodentia; family Dipodidae; genus Dipus; species Dipus sagitta. The sequence continues at coordinate 29,775,569 of CM070791.1, forward strand.
AAGAGACTAAAGCACTCAGCCACCTCTCTACCCATGCTATCACTTGTTTTTAAGAATGGTCTCTTGTTAGTCTTTCCTCAAAAATAGTACTAGGACTAGAGAGATTGCTTAGCATTTAAGTACTTGCCTGTGAAGGCTAAGGATGGAGGTTTGACACAGCTTCCCCAATACCCATGCGTGCCACAAGCAGAAGGTGGTGCATGCATCTGGAGTTGGTTTGCAGTGGCTGGAGCTCATGAGGCGCCCTATCTCTCTCTCCATCTCTCTGTGTAGCTCTGAAATAATAAACAGAAACATAAAGGTAAGAAATGGCAATATACAGCTCTGACTCCTTAGCCCATAGTTTGCATTCTTACGGCAATTAGCAGAGCAGATTTCCTTCGAGTTCTTTCCTTTTTCTATGGTTGTGTGATTCCAAAATTGAGCAGTTTCCCCTTTCCTCACTACCACTCCACTTTCATCCAGGCTGATGGTCTTGCGTAATTTGGGCATCTTTACTCATGTATTGTTCCAAGATTTTTTTTTATTTTTTTATTTTTTTTAATTCTTATTTTATTATTTATTTTTTTTTCTTTTTTCTTTATTAGTCAGTTCTGTATTCAGCAAATAAAGTCAGTTTGGTACCATTATTAGGCTCATCCGTGACCTACCCCCTCCCCTTGGCCCCTCCTTGTTGAGGTATACGGGTCATGCATTGTGGAGTTAGCCCACATTTATGGGTAAGCTAAATGTCTCTGCATATCCTGACTCAACATGTGACTCTGACATTCTTTCCGCCCCCTCTTCCGCAAAATTTCCCTGAGCCATGATGGGTTCATTTTTGGTCTGCTTCAGTGATGAAGTGTTGGGGGCCTCTGAGGCTCTGGCTCTCTGATTTGGTACGAGTTGATTTTTCTCTGTGCTGATCCACTTCCCCCTTGTGCTGGAGTCCAGTTCATCAGGAAAACAGCCCCTTGCTTGTTTCTCCAATTTTTCTTAGTTTCAGCCGGGGCCCTTTTGAGGTATGATGGGGTGGCTCTCTCCTTAGGATCTACATCTATCTGAAAAAGAGAAGCAGATTCTCCAACGGAGAGTAAGTTAGCTCCAGGACAAATGAGATAACCCTTCTTTTTTTTTTTTTAATAGAGAATTTAATACGTGTAGGCCCTCTTGTAGCCCACAATTGATGGTAGCTTGATATTGGAGAGTGGGTTTACGTTTGGATCTGGTTCTGACTTGTTTCCCAGCTCCAGCTATGGGTCCCATACTAGTGAGAGGATCAGTTAGCCAAATTGAGAGCAGTTGGTTCCCCACCATGGCTGTGTGCCACCACTGCACATGTGTGGGCATCACAAAAAGTTATTTGCTGCTAAGTAGGTTAGACCATGCGTTGCTTCGACAGATATTGGTCAATTTCCCCAGTCGCCCATGTAGCACCTTCTGGCACTAGATGCGCTGACTGTCTGGGGACTGACTCTCTTCCAACTTCCAGCCATGCCATTCTAATTTGCATGTCAATCACATAAGGTGTCTTCAGCAGTAGGGTCTTACCACTAGCCTTTGGTGGGTCATCAAGTACTCTGACAGAAATCTGTCTGTCTTGTAGGAAACCTTGTAGGTCTCTCTGATCAAAAGCTCATTGTGGATGATAGACCCATGCTGGATCTGGGAGTTACAGGTCAGTGCCCACTAAGAAAATGAGGAAAAAGATAACTAATATACAAGAGTTAGAGATAAGAGAGAGAGAGACAGGGAGAGGAGAAGTGAGGGAAGGAAGATGTAGGAGATTAAGGTTAGTCTTAATCTTACCCTCTCCAGTGCCTTGTGGTTCAGGTGTTCCCTGTAAGGGCCTGGTGACGGATCAGCCATTTGGTCTGTCTTTTAGTAAGTAGAAGATTATGGTCCCATTGCCGTTTGGGTCTAGATTTGTGTTTCCCACCCCTTTGATGCCCTCCCCTCTCTCCCCTTCCATCCTAGTGTCTAGTCTAGGAGATGCTTACTGGGTATGTAAGGTATCTTCAGTAGATTCAGGTTAGGTGCTATAGATGAGTGAGACTATGTGGCGATTTTTTTTCTGTGATTGGGTAAATTCACTGAGAATGATCTGTTCCAGGTTCAACCATTTTTCCTCAAATTTCATTGTGTCATTTTTTCTTACTGCTGTATAGAATTCTATTGTGTAGATATACCACATCTTAGGTATCCATTCTTCTAGTGATGGACATCTGGGTTGATTACAGCACTTAGCTATTACAAATTGAGCCGATACAAACATGGTTGAGCAAATCTCTCTACCCATGTTATCACTTGTTTTTAAGAATGGTCTCTTGTTAGTCTTTCCTCAAACATAGTACTAGGAGTAGAGAGATTGCTTAGCATTTAAGTACTTGCCTGTGAAGGCTAAGGACGGAGGTTTGACACTGCTTCCCCAATACCCATGGGTGCCACATGCAGAAGGTGGTGCATGCATCTGGAGTTGGTTTGCAGTAGCTGGAGCTCATGAGGCACCCTATCTGTCCCTCAATCTTTCTGTGTAGCTCTGAAATAATAAACAGAAACATAAATTTAAGAAATGGCAATATACAGCTCTGACTCCTTAGCCCATAGTTTGCATTATTACGGCAATTAGCAGAGCAGATTTCCTTCCAGTTCTTTCCTTCTTCTATGGTTGTGTGATTCCAAAATTGAGCAGTTTCCACTTTCCGTACTACCACTCCACTTTCATCCAGGCTGATGGTCTTGCTTAATTTGGGCATCTTTACTCATGTATTGTTCCAAGATTTTATTTTTGTTTATTAATAAAGGAAAGAGAGGTGGGGAGGAAATGGGCACATTAGGGCTTCTATCCACTGCAAATGAACTTTTTGATACCTGTGACACCTTGTACATCTGGCCTCACATGGGTCCTGGAGAACTGATGTTGGGTCCTTTGGCTTTGTGGCCAAGTGCCTTAACCACTCAGCCATCTCTCCACACCTTGATTCAGGTTTGGATAGAGGTTCAGATATCTTTTCTTGAATTATTGTTGATTTCTATTGGCCATGAATGTTGTTGCCTCTGTGCAAGCCATACCAGGAATTCCATCACAGAATGCATTGTCCACTCTGTGTGTCAGAGGAGGCAGTGGGATTTCACGCTTTGTAACACTGTCATGGTTTTTGTATATTTCAACCCACATTTGCCTCATCTAAATGGCACTATACCATTGAGTGCTTCATAAAAATTCAAAATTACAAGGTCCAATTCAGCCTAGGCCTACCAGAAACACAGTTCTCTTTCTTTGGTTATCAAATACTTGGTCACAAATTGTTTACAGGGAAAGTAGGCACAACTTCTGAGAAGTATCAATCTCAGAATTCATCTCTTCCTGGCACACCCACTCTTCCTCTCTGTCTCTCTATCTGTGTCTGCTTCTT
>CM070791.1:29787346-29812215 GCA_036346955.1 Dipus sagitta
ATCTGTTTCTTTTTTCCATATGTAAATAAAGGAAATATTTTTTAAATAGGAAAACCTATAGCCGGGCGTGGTGGCCCATGCCTTTAATCCCAGCACTCAGGAGGCAGAGGTAGGAGGATCGCCTTGAGTTTGAGGCCACCCTGAGATGCCACAGTGAATTCCAGGTCAGGCTGGGCTGGAGTGAGACCCCACCTCGAAAAACGAAATACAAAACCAAAACAAAACAAAAAAAAAAAAAAAAAAAAAAGGAAAACCTACACCAGTATGTTGGATGTAAGTATAAAACTCACTGAAGCTGATACTGTGAGGCTGCTAAGGATACAATATTAACATGGAAAACAAAAAATCGAATTTCAAAGTGAGAAAGGGAGGGGAGGAAAGGTATTACTAGTGGAAATTTCTTATAATCATGGGAAATGTTTTAAAAACTTAAGGAATAATGAAAAAAAACACTAATGCTCATGAAAATGTATGGAAGAGCAGTTTGCCATAATAAGTTAAATAAATAAATAAATAAATAAATAAATAAATAAATAAATAAATAAAGGAAGATGTTTCCTTGACCATTACAGGAAATTTGTGTATGTTTTGTGTGTGTGTGTATCTGTGTGTGTGTTCACATGCACTCAGAAACCGTTTAAATTTATGTAGCTGAAAACATTTAGATTCCATTCCACATACCTCTTGAAAGAGAAAAATGACTGTACTCAACCTTGACTTTTCATTTCATATTTGAGAGACAGAGAGACATACAGACAGACAATAGCAGACCGAGAGAGAAAAAGAAGGAATGGGTGAAACAGGGACCCCTGGAATCATAAACAAACTCCAGCCCTATGTGGGAATGTCTGCATCTGGCTTTTTGTGGATACTGAAGATCCCTCTCTCTCTGTCTCTCTGTCTCTCTCTCTCTCTCTCTCTTCTCTGTGTGTGTGTGTGTTTGTGTGTGTGTGTGTGTCATTTTTTTCTGTCTCAATTAAATCAGGAAAAATGAACCAGTCATGGGAAGCTGGACAGATAGCTGAGCAGTGAAGGTGATTGCCAGCAAAAACAAAAAGACACTTGTTTGATTTCTCAGTACTCAGGAAAGGAGACACATGTGTTTGGAGTTTGTTTGCATTGGCTGCAGGCCTAGTGTGACAATTCTCTCTCTGAAATTGATTTAGAATGTGCTCATAGATCTGAGTTCAGATCCTCAGGAACCACACCAAAAACGAAATATGGAGAACACATCTGGGAATCCCAGCGTGACTATGACAATATAGAGGTCCCATACAGAAGGAAGTCAGAAGTTCACCGGCATGGTATATAAGAGACTATCTCAAGGTAGACTAGACAGACACCCAAAGTTGTCTTCTCACCTCCACATATGCTCTGTGGTGCATGTACAACAACAGACGTGTGTGTGTATGTGTGTGTCTATGTGTGTTGTGAGAGAGAGAGGGAGAGAGAGAGAGAGAAAAGGAAGACGTAACAATAAGTTGCCAGAAATGGATCAAATAATATGAAGTATGTACAAACACTTCAGTAAAGAATTTTTTAAACACCTGTTTTAAGGAAACTCAATACTATTTCCAAACACATGGAGAAACTAAGGAATATTCTCACAGAAAAGCTGAATAGACAGGTAGAAGTAATAATTGCTTGTTTCCAGGTAGTGTCTCACTCTAGGCCTAGAACTCACTATCTAGTACCAGGCAGACCTTGAACTCAGTGATCCTCCATCTGCCTAACTAGTGCTGGGATTAAAGACATGTCCTTTACACCCGGCCATTTCTTAAAATCTTTTAAGTTTTACTTATTTGCAAGCAGAGTGAGAAAACAAACAGACAGAGAGGAAGAGAGATTAAAATAAGGGATTACCAGGACCTCTATTCGATGTAAACGAATGCCACTTGCAAGTATCCTGAACATCCAGGTTTACATGGGAAACAGAAATTAGAACTCAGGTCATTACAATTTGCAGGCAAGGAGTTTAAGCTAGATGCACCAGGGGGCACATGGGCCTGAGTTTACATGTTATGGTTAGAGGCCATGGCCTGCCCACCCTCTCTTTGTCTCTATCTGTTTCTTTTTTCCATAGGCAAATAAATGAAATATTTTTTGAAAAGGAAAACCTGCAGCGGGGCATGGTGGCACATGCCTTTAATCTCAGCACTCAGGAAGCAGAAGTATGAGGATCAACTTTTGATGGAGGCCACCTTCAGACTCTATAGTGCATTCCAGGTCAGCCTGGGCTAGAGTGAGACCCCACCTCCAAAAACCAAAAACAAAACAAAACAAAAAAAAAAAAAAAAGGAAAACGTACGCCAGTATGATGGATATAAGTACAAAACTCACTGAAGCTGACACTGTGAGGCTGCTAAGGATACAATATTGAAATGGAAAACAAAAAACAAATTTCAAAGGGGGAAAGGTGGGGGAGGATGTGTATTAGTAGAGGAAATTTCTTATAATCATGGGAAATGTTTTAAAAAATTAAGGAATAATGAAAAAAACTCTGATGCTCATGAAAATGTATGGAAGAGCATTTGTGATAATAAATTAATGAATAAATAAATAAATGAAGGAAGATGTTTCCTTGACCTTTACAAGAAATTTGTGGATTTTTTTTTTTTGTGTGTGTGTGTATCTGTGTGTGTGATCACATGCGCTGACAACTGGTTTTAGTTTATGTAGGTGAAAACATTTAGATTCCATTACACATATCTCTTGAAAGAGAAAAATGAAAAGTGTACTCAGCATTGATTTTTTTATTACATATTTGAGAGACAGATAGACATACAGACAGACAGACCATATCAGACAGAGAGAGAAAAAGAAGGAATGGGTGAAACAGGGACCCCTGGAATCATAAACAAACTCCAGTTGTATGTGGGAATTTCTATATCTGGCTTTATGTGGATACTGAAGGTCCCTCTCTCTCTTTGTCACTTTCTCTCTGTGTTTCTCCCTCTCCCTCTCCCTCTCTCTCTTCTCTCTCTCTCTCTCTCTCTCTCTCTCTCTCTCTCTCTGTGTGTGTGTGTGTGTGTGTGTGTGTGTGTGTGTGTGTGTCATTTTTTCTGTCTCAAGCAAATCAGGAAAAATGAACGAGTCATGGGCAGCTGGACAGAGAGCTGAGCAGTGAAGGTGATTGCCAGCAAAACCAAAAACACACTTGTTTGATTTGTCAGTACTCAGGAAAGGTGACACATGTGTTTGGAGTTTGTTTGCATTGGCTGGAGGCCTAGTGTGGCAATTCTCTCTCTCAAATTGATTTAGAATCTGCTCATGGATCTGAGTTCAGATCCTCAGGAACCACACCAAAAACAAAATCTGGAGAACACATCTCAGAATCCCAGCATGACTATGAGAATATAGGAGTCCAAGACAGGAGGAAGTCAGAAGTTCACCAGCATGGTACATAAGAGACTGTCTCAAGGTAGACTTAGCAGACGGACACCCAAAGTTGTCTTCCCGCCTCCGCATATGCTCTGTGGTGCATGTACACCAATAGACACGTGTGTGTGTGTGTGTGTGTGTGTGTGTGTGTGTGTGTGTGTATGTCTGTGTGTATGTCTGTGTGTATGTCTGTGTGAGAGAGTGAGAGAGACAGAGAGAAGGAAGACCTAACAATAAGTTGCCAGAAATGGATCAAATAATATAAAGTATGTACAATCACTTCAGTAAAGAATTTTTTAACACCTGTTTTAAGGAAAGTCAGTGCTATTTCACAAAACATGGAGAAACTAAGCAATATTCTGACAGAAACACTGCATAGAGAGGTAGAAGTAATAATTGATTGGTTTCAGGTAGTGTCTCACTCTAGGCCTGGAACTCAGTATCTAGTCCCAGGCTGACCTTGAACTCACCGATCCTCCATCTGCCTAACTAGTGCTGGGATTAAAGACATGTCCTTTACACCCGGCCATTTCTTAAAATATTTTAAGTTTTACTTATTTGCAAGCACAGTGAGAAAACAAACAGACAGAGAAAGAAACAGAGATTAAAATAAGGGATTACCAGGACCTCTATGTGATGTAAACGAATGCCAGTTGCATGTATCCTGTACATCCAGGTTTACATGGGAAACAGAAAGTAGACCTCAGGTCGTTACAATTTGCAGGCAAGGATTTTAAGGTAGATGCACCAGGGGCCACATGGGCCTGTGTTTACATATTATGGTTAGAGGCCCTGGCCTGCCCACTCTCTCTTTGTCTGTATCTGTTTCTTTTTTCCATATGTAAATAAATGAAATATTTTTTAAAAAGGAAAACCTGCAGCCGGGCATGGTGGCACATGCCTTTAATCCCAGCACTCAGGAGGCAGAGGTAGGAGGATCGCCTTGAGTTCGAGGCCACCCTGAGCCTCCATAGTGAATTCCAGGTCAGCCTGGGATGGGATGTGACCCCACCTCGAAAAACCAAAACCAAAACAAAACAAAAAGAAAAAAAAAAAAAAAAAGGAAAACCTATACCAGTATGATGGACGTAAGTATGAAACTCACTGAAGCTGATACTGTGAGGCTACTAAGGATACAATATTAAAATCGAAAACAAAAAATTGAATTTCACATGGCAAAAGGGGGTGGAGGAAAGGTATTACTAGGGGAAATTTCTTGTAATCATGGGAAATGTTTTAAAAAATTAAGGAATAATGACAAAAACTCTAATGCTCATGAAAATGTATGGGAGAGCAGTTTGCCATAATAAATTAAATCAATCAATCAATCAATCAATAAATAAATAAATAAAGGAAGGAAGATGTTTCCTTGACCTTTACAGGAAATTTGTGTATGGTTTGTGTGTGTGTGTATCTGTCTGTGAGAACATTTAGATTCCATTACACATATCTCTTGAAAGAGAAAAATGACTGTACTCAACCTTGATTTTTTATTACATATTTGAGAGACAGAGAGACATACAGGCAGACAGATGATAGCAGACAGAGAGAGAAAAAGCAGGAATGGGTGAAACAGGGACCCCTGGAATCATAAACAAACTCTAACTGTATGTGGGAATTTCTGCATCTGGCTCTCATGAAAAGGAAGAGAAAAAGTAAAGGAAACATAGGAATTACCTATATAATGTGCTACCACAGAGAAGTGGAAAGTTCTGGCAATGTTGTTCCTCAGACCTTCATTTTATAACTTCAGACCCCATCCGTCCAGATTTATATAACCTCTGCAGAATGCCAATATATATGTCACACATAAAGAAATGAGGAGTTATGATGTGACTTTAATATCTAAAATATTTGGTAAATTATTACACTTTTATGGTTCAACCTTCAATAGCATTAAGATTACCTTATAAATATCATGATAATCAAATGCCTTGCAAAGAACCAGGAAAGAAAAAAACAAGACAACAACAACAGAGAAAAAACACCTGGCTAGGCATGGTGGTGCACACCTTTAATACTAGCACCTGAGAGGGATAAGCACATGGATCACCATGAGTAGAGGCCCACTCCATGGGAGAGAATATTTGTCCCACGACTAACCACAGACCACTTAATGATGATGTATCCAATCAAGACCTCCAAAGTCTTACATCAAACAAAAGTGTGAGGCTGGGCATGGCAGCAAGCACCATGTGGGAGGTAGAGGTAGGAGAATCACCATAAATTGGAGGCCACACTGAGACTAAATAGTGAATTGCAGGACAGCCTGGGCAAAAGTGAGACCCTATCTCAAAAAAAAGGGGGGGGGAGAGGGTCTGGAGAGATGGCTTAGCAATTAAGGCTCCTGTGTGTAAAGACAAAGGCCCTAGGTTCCTGTAAAACAGGCTCCATGTGAAGCACATGTAGAAGGTGCTGCAAGCATCCTTAGTTCATTTGCCGTTGCTAGAAGCCCTGGTGTGCCTGTCCTCTCTCTGTCTCTGTCTACCTAACTCTCAAATATTTGTGTGTGTGTGTGTGTGTGTGTGTGTGTATTTAATAAAAAATAATCAGGCAGATTAATTGGGTGTGAGTAAGAGTTCTGGCTATGCAAGCACAGGGACACAAGTCCCATCCTAGCACTACGGTGAAAATCAGGTCATGGCAACACAAGCTGGGCTAGGGAGCAACCATACATCAGAAACCCAAGAACAACAACAACAAGAAAATGATAAGGTGAACAAGTTGGCAAAATGGCTCAGTGATTAAGGTGTTCCTTCCAAAGCCAACTCAAGTTGGTACACACGTATGGAGTTCCATTACAGTGCTGTAGCAGACAGTTTCAGGTTCACTGAGATGAACCTCCAAACCAGGCACATTTATGGAGGAAGGGATATTTATTGAAGCCTGCAGATCCAGGGGAAGTTCCATAAAAGCAGAAGAAAGTGGCCTGTTTTCACAGGCCCAAGCAGAGAGAAAGACAAGCACAAGCCTAAATCCAAAAGCCACAGCACACTTCAGGAACTCCAGCTAGGCTCACTTTGCATATCTTTAGATTGAAATCTGAAACCCACCACCACACCTTAAGATCAACACAATGGCACTGCCTCTAGCCAGGTGGCTAAAGATGCAAACTACAAACAAATAAACAACTGAAATATATTGGGGGCCATCTATTCTATTCACACCACAAGTGCCTTGAGGCCCTAGCATGCCATTTCATTCTCTCTTTATTTCCACACCCTCCCTCCCTCACTCTCTAACACAGAGAAAATAAAAACTAAATAAAAGGCCAGCCTAAAGAGCTTTCCACAAAAAAAAAAACAACAAAAAATAAAAATATGATATACAATTTTTGCATGTGTATTGTGTGGTGTGCATGTGCATGCATTTCTGTGGCTGTGGGTGTGCGTGTGTGTGAGCACACAAGGGATTGTGAACACAACAACTTCCTTAAACATAAACAATATATCCTCATGAAAACCTTCTCACACAACCACTGAAAGTTGTTACCCAAATTGGTGCATGTACACTGAAACACACACACACTTATGCTCTCTCTTTTCTATCATTCTTTACCTCTCTCTCTCTCTCTTTTACGCACACACACACACACACATACACATAGTGGATCTGGAGAGGTTAGCTGGAAGGCACTCTTGGCTATAGGGTATTGTTGGAGGCCAAATGAAGCTCTCCATTTTATTGCCTGAAATCTTCCATTTCAATGCTGATCTTTTCCCTTCCAAACCAATCACTGTGGTATGAATGTGAAACATCTCTTCAGAGACTCATGGGTTTCAGCACTTAATCCCCAGCTGGTGGTAGTGTTGGGGGGATTGTGGAATTGTGGGGAGCCCCAGAGGGTCCCCCAGATGGGATTGTCTACTAGACCCGAAGACACTCACACGGAGAACTCTCAATGCAAGTCGCAAGAGGTTTTATTGAAACCGATGCATCGGGGCTCAACACAGAGTCCTCTCGCAGGAGGAGTGAAGAGCCCCAAGGAGCAGTTAGGCAGGGGTTTTAAAGGGAAAAACCACAAATATGCGGAAATATCTCAAACATGTTTCAGCTCAGGGACTTTCCAGATGTCGTCAGGATGTCGCCTAGGCCGTTTGTTTGCCCCGGGTGGTGAGGTTATCTTAACCTTGAGCAGGAAGCTAGGGGCTCCTGCGGTTAGGCATTGTTTAATTGTCTCTGAGCGGAGGCTTCCCAGAAATTGGGTAGGGGGGGCTGCGGTTGAGCAAGCAGGCACAGGTTTCAAAGGCAAAGGTCAGCATTTCAGCCAGCTAGTTCCTTATCTGAGCCCGGGCAGCTAGTTACAGAAAGTCACATCCTCATATACAAACTGTTTTTCCTTTATAAAATGGCTGTCCTTATGCCTACGTCAAGCAATTGTATGGGAGTTAATGAAGCACACTATGTTTCTTTTTCTCAAGCAAGCAATTGTACAGAAGCCAACGAAGCAGGTTAGTTGTATTTATTGGTGATCTTTCATTTCCCCCTTTTCTTTGTCATAATTCCAATCATGGAATTGTGGATTCATTATCTGCTTGGGCCAACTGCTGGTATTGCTGTCTAAGCACCATTATCTGCACAGCAGTAATTCTTTCTCTAATAAAAGTGAGTAATCTGTTTAAAATACAAGGGCCGAAAGTGAGAAGCAAAAGTAATATTAAGAGAGGTCCAAGTAGGGTAGAGATCAGGGTGGTCATCCAAGGGGAACTGGAAAACCAAGACTCATACCATGACTGTTGTTGCTGTCTTTCTCTTTTACGTTGTTCTAAGCTTTCTCGTATCCGTTTCAGACTATCTTCAACTAAACCTGTCTTATCTGCATAAAAGCAGCATTCTTCTTTTAAGGCTGCGCATAATCCTCCTTGCTGTAGAAACAGTAAATCTAATCCCCTTCTATTTTGTAAAACTACCTCTGATAAGGAGGAGACTGAGTCTTTTAAATTCTGCATGCCTGATTGTAATTCTTGTAAATCTTTGTCTATTGCTGCACTGAGGGTAGCATAATGCTGGTTAGAAGTGACTAGGGAAGCTATTCCTGTTCCTGCCCCCGCGGCCCCTAGTCCTACTACTAATGCCAAAGTTAAAGTAGTGATGGGCTCTCTCTTAAATCGAGGGGAGGTTGAATCAGTATTCCATATCTTCTGGAAATCATCTGAGTCTCTAACAGTAAGTCTGGGCAGCAGGCTTATTAGTATACAATAGTCTTTCTCTGCTAGGAAAGTTTCTTTTTCTACATAAGTAGTGAGTCCTGTAGAGCAAGCGAGATAGGTATCTAGAGGTGCAGAGATATATTTGAATGAGAGGCTGGAGTTAACAATGACAGTTTGGTTACAGATTTCAGAGAGGGAGCGCGGGGGGGGGGGGAGCATGTTAGGTCCTAGTAGGCATAGTCCGACACCAGAAACAAAGCTCATAGTCAGCCCTTGAGAGCCCGGAGGGGGTCTCCAAAGCAAATTGGCAGTACTGTTGGCAAAATTCAGGTTTCCTGTAGTGGCCAGTCCCTCATAGAAAGGAGGGCTGGAGGAATAACATATCCAGCAGTCCTCTAAAGTATGGTTAATCATATTAAAGAACTGGACAGAGGAATTTACCACGGTTAAAATTAGATCTGCTGAAGAGGGGGGATTAGGGGGCAGAGTGGGTTGGAAGAAGGTTAGAGCCGTGGAGATCGAAGTGGGGGAGGCAGGCTTGGGTAATGGGGGAAGAGGAAGAGGCTGATTATGGAGTAGGGAGTTAGGTCCTACACTAATTTTCTGAAAGTCTGGGAATGTCTTACTGAGCTTAATTCTGAAAGTTAGTCCTGGGTCCTTTCCAGAGGAGTACAAACGAAGGCCCCATTCGAATCCCCAGAATTCCCAATTTTGAGTTTTAGCGCGGTCAGTGAAAGAGATAGACAAGGGGTTGCACCAGTTTTCACATTCGGAGAGCTGTTTTAGTGAAAGGTCCTCTGAGGAGGGTAGAGGATTTTTCCTGTTTACTTTAATATAGTCCCATGTTGAAGAGGGGTTCCAATAAGTGTCACCCGTAGTCTCACATCCCCAAGAAGCACAGAAATAATCTGTAGCATTTCCACAGCTTGAGCCCAGAGAACGATCTCTATGAGTTCCCGGGCAGATGTATATAGGTGTCTTTCTTAAGTGGCTGCGTCGAGCTGGACTAGAGCAGCCTGGGATGCCCATTGGTTTTTCCTCCCATTCTGGGGCACTTATTTATCTAAGGTCGTCCTTCAGGGTGTTAACAGGAGTTGCCTGGGGGAGGAAATGATCAGGGGTGCCCCAAGCCGAATCGGCTCCTAATGCTAGCCTGCAAAGGTCTACTTCAAGGGTGGGCCATGGAATGGTTATGGATAACTGAGAGGTGGCATTAGCAACATCACCTGCTTGATTAACGATCTGCCATGTATAGTTATAGAGTTGGTAGGGAGTGGCTGCTAGTGGGAAAGGTAGCAACAAGAACATTAGTAGTAACTGTAACCAAACCTTAAGATGAGCCATTATGATTCAAGACAGTAACAGGAATACGGCGGAGATGTAGCTTGTGGGGGTTATCAGTCTTTTCTAGTTGCCAGCGAGAGTCAGGTGAGGGAGCTGGTTTGACGTGAGAGGCGTGGATCCAGGCAGCAATTCCGTCCACTTTCACGGCCGTTGGTGTCGTTAGGAGTACAGTGAAAGGTCCCTTCCAGCGAGGTTTGAGGTTTGTGGGTCGATGCCGTCTCACGTAGACCGAATCTCCAGGCTGGTACGGGTGTGGAGTCGGGTCCTTAGCAGGCAGGTAGGCTTCTTTCAGTTTAGGCCACAAGTCACTCTGAGGAGGTGTAGCGCTTGCAGCCTGCTGTTCAAATCAGAGTTAGAGATTGTATCTGGCCCTCTCTGGGTCAGCAACGTACTGAGTGGAGTTGGGACTCCAAAAAGTATTTCAAAGGGGGTAAGGTTAAATCTATAGGGGGTATTGCGGACCCTGAAAAGGGCCCAGGGAAGGAGCATCGTCCAGTCTGTACAGCCAGTCTCCATGGACAATTCAGTAATGGTCTCTTTTAATGTTCTATTCATTCTTTCTACCTGTCCTGAGCTCTGGGGTCTATATGCACAATGTAATTTCCAATTAATCCCCAGTATCCTGGCCACCTCCTGACTTACCTGGGCAACAAAGGCTGGACCGTTGTCAGAGCCTATTACCTGTGGCATTCCATATCTGGGAATAATTTCCTCTAGAAGTTTCTTGGTCACCATAGCTGCAGTCTCCTTCTTAGTGGGATAGGCCTCTACCCATCCTGAAAAAGTATCTATAAAAACTAGAAGATATTTATTTCCATATCTGGCTGGTTTTAGTTCGGTAAAGTCTGTTTCCCAGAACAAGCCAGGACGGTCCCCTCTAAACCTCTTTCCTGAGTCTGCTGGGACTGTTTGTGCATTCACCTTTTGACAGGGTACACACTGCTGTACTAGTTCTTCGGCCATATCCTTAAGTCCAATTATGTAATAATCAGTCTTTTTGAGAGTCTTTATTATTTTTTTAGGTCCAAAATGGGTCAATTTATGTATATGTGATAAGAGGTCTTTTGCCTGTTGTCTGGGTAGGATCTGTTTTCTGGCCTCGGTTTCCCATTTCTGTGATTTGGCGTTAAAATGCTTTTGCAGTCTTGCCATATCTTTAAGGTCCTGTTCTGTGTAGCTTGAGGGCCGAGGTTCAGTGAGAACAGTTTCTCTTTCAATTAAGGGGAACAGGTAAGCTCCCTGAGCTGCCTTTTTTGCTTCCTCATCTGCCATTCTGTTTCCCCGGGCTATGAGGGAATTTCCCTTCTGGTGTCCTGGGCAGTGGACTATAGCTAGTTTGGCTGGTCGATGCAGAGCATCGAGTAAGTCCAAAATTTCTTTTTTATTTTTAATTTCCTTTCCTGCGGAGGTTAGTAATCCTCTCTGCCGGTAGATGGCACCGTGTATATGTGCAGTGGCAAAAGCATACCGGCTGTCTGTATATATTGTAGCCTTTTTCCCTTCTGCCATGTTTAAAGCTTGGGTCAAGGCAATTAGTTCAGCTTTTTGGGCAGATGTCCCTTCTGGCAGTTTGTCAGCCCAGATCACTCTGCTCCCATCCACAATAGCTGCTCCCGCCATCCTCTTACCTTCAAGGAGATAACTGCTGCCGTCTGTAAACCAGGTCACCTGAGCATCTGGTAGGGACTGGTCCATGAGGTCGGGTCTGACTCCGGTGACCTCAGCCAGGACTTCCCCACAGCTATGTAGCACGGTAGGATCCGTGTCCGGCCAGAGGGTAGCGGGGTTCAATTGAGTGGGGGGAGCAAACTTAACCCGGTCTGAGTTAAGGAGGAGACTCTGATAGTGAGTGATCCTGGCATTTGAGAACCAGCGGTCCGGAGGCTGGCGGATGACACTCTCCAGGGCGTGTGGAGCAATGATAGTTACAGTCTGTCCCAAAGTCAATTTGTCTGCATCCTTTAGAAGTAGCGCTACAGCTGCAATGATCTTTAGGCAAGGGGGCCATCCCGCGGCTACAGGGTCTAATTTCTTAGATAAGTAGGCTACTGGTTTTCTCCAGGGTCCTGTTTTTTGGGTAAGCACTCCCTTAGCAATGCCCCTTTGTTCATGCACGTACAGGTAAAAGGGCTTGGTGGTATCTGGGAGTGAGAGCGCAGGTGCTGTTAGCAGAGCAAGCTTAATGCTGTCAAAAGCCTGCTGGTGTTCTTCTCCCCACTTAAAAGCTGCATTTGTCTTAGTCAGAGGATAAAGCGGGGCAGCCAGGGAGGCAAATCCAGGTATCCAAAGTCTGCAAAACCCAGCGGACCCTAGGAATTCCCGTACTTGTCTGGCATTTGTTGGGACTGGAATCTGTTCCACGGCCTGTTTACAGGCCTCCGTCAGCCACCTCCGTCCTCCCTTCAAAGAGTACCCCAGATATGTGACTTGCCTTTTGCAGATTTGAGCTTTCTTAGCTGAGGCTCGGTACCCCAAACGGGCCAGATCCTCCAACAGTGCAGTTGTTCCCTTTTCACATTCAGCCTGACTGTTAGCTGCAAGAAGAAGGTCATCAACATACTGGAGGAGTGTTACCTGGGGGTTGGAGGCCCAGAAGGGTGCCAGGTCTCGGTGGAGGGCTTCGTCGAAGATGGTGGGTGAATTTTTGAAGCCCTGCGGCAATCTCGTCCAAGTCAATTGTCCAGAGAGTCCCATATCCGGATCTTTCCATTCAAAGGCGAAGATGGGCTGACTTTTTTCATGTAGAGGTAGGCAGAAGAAAGCATCTTTCAAATCCAGGACCGTGTACCAATCCCTCTCGGGTGGGAGTGAGCTTAATAGGTTGTAAGGGTTAGGGACTGTTGGGTGTAGGTCCTCCACCCTTCTGTTAACTTCTCTTAGGTCCTGCACTGGGCGGAAATCATTAGAGTTTGGCTTACGCACTGGCAATAGGGGGGTGTTCCAAGGTGACTGGTATCTTCTTAGCACTCCCAGTTTCAAAAGTCTCAATATGTGGGGTCTTATCCCTTCCTTGGCCTCTTGGCTCATGGGATATTGACTCACCGATATGGGCACAGCAGAAGCCTTCAGATCGATAATTATGGGTGGCTGGTGGGAGGCCAGCCCCATGCCAGCCATTTCAGCCCAGGCTCCAGGGATCTCAGTGAGCCATTTATCAACTTCTAAGTTAGTCTGAGGCATTTCAAATAGCCTGTGTTCACCTTCCAACTTCATAGTTAAGACTTGAATAAGTTTCCCCGTCTTATCAGTTACATGGGGGCCTTCTTTAGTAAAAGTGATTTGGGCCCCTATTTTTGTCAATAAGTCCCGTCCTAGTAAGGGAGCTGGGCAACCAGGAATCGCAAGGAACGAGTGGGATACCCGGCCCACGCCTAGGTCCACCATTCTTCGGGTAGTCCATGAAAATTGTTGGTTCCCGGTGGCCCCGAGAACCCAAGACTTTTTGTCTGATAATGGTCCTTCTGGTTTTAACAGGACTGAATGTTGGGCCCCCGTGTCCACTAGGAACTTAATGGGTTTCCCCTCCACCTTAAGGGTTACCCTAGGCTCGGGGAGGGGTTCTGAGCCCCGTCCCCCCTATTCATCATCTTCCTCCAAAGTCAAGATTTCTCTTGGTTTCTTTTTAGGGCAGTCTTTTATCCAATGTCCTTTTTCCTTGCAATAGGCACATTGGTCCTTGTCTAACTGCCAGTCTGTTGCCCTGGTTTTGTTTCTGCCTAGGATTTCTATGCTTTTCTTTGTCTGGGTTCTTTCTATCCTGAATTACGGCGGCCAGAATTTTAGTCATATTTCTCTCATGTCTCTTATCTCGCCTATTGTCCCTTTCCTCCTGCTCTTTTGCTCTTCTTTGTTCCTTTTCTTCCTCAGTTTCTCTCTTATTGTAAACTTTCTCAGCTTCCTTAACTAAGTCCGACAGCGTATATCTACTTAAGCCATCTAATCTCTGTAACTTCTTCCTGATATCTGGTGCTGACTGGTCAACAAAACTCATCAGAACTGATACCCTTTGTTCCTCTGCAGTTGGATCAAATGGTGTATATCTACGGTAGGCCTCCATGAGGCGCTCCAGGAAAACAGAGGGTAGTTCATTAGGTCCCTGAATAATCTCTCTTACCTTGGCCAAATTAGTGGGATGCCTCGCGGCTCCCCGGAGACCAGCCACTAGAGCCTGGCGGTAGACGCGGAGATGCTCCCTACCTTCAGGGTTGTTGAAGTCCCAGTTGGGGCGGGTTAAGGGAAACCCGTCGTCTATCACGTTCTGGAGCTGTGTGGGACGTCCATCATCCCCAGGAACGTTTTTCCTGGCTTCCAACAGGATGCGCTCCCTTTCCTCTGTTGTGAAGAGGGTTTGGAGTAACTGCTGACAATCATCCCAAGTGGGCTGGTGAGAGAAAACTAGAGATTCCATGAGAGCAGTTAGTTTAGATGGATCCTCTGAGAAAGGGGGGTGATTAGCCTTCCAATTATATAAGTCTGCAGAAGAGAAAGGCCAATACTGAAGTGGTGGTAGGGGTCTTTGATCGGGGTCATCTCCTGGCCCTGGGGGAGGAGGAGGACCTATAGCCCTAAGGGGCAGGGTGATAGCGGTATCTGGAGTCTGAGCCCGCCTGCTTCTGGTCCCCGCTGCCGGCCCCCTATGTGCTCCTTCGGATGAGGGATTAGGCGGAGCTATGGAAGCGAGGGATGGCGGGTAGGGCGGTGGGGCATCTGACAGGAGTAAGTCTGTCTGAGTATCCGGATAGATCTTCTTCTTTTGTTCTGAACCTGCAACAAGAACTGTGGCGGACCGCAAGGAGTCCCTGTTAGTGGGTTTGGGGGAGATCCAGGGTTTTAGCCAAGAGGGAGGGTCCTGCACCAAATCCTGCCAGGTAAAAATGTAGGGCAGCTGGTCAGGGTGGCCTCCGGGTTCCTGCAAAATAATTTTCTTGACAGCTTGGATGATACCTAGGTCAAAAGTTCCCTCCTGAGGCCATCCCACATTAAGTAAATTCCATTCTCCCTGGCATAAATTTTGCCATTTTCCTTTCTTAACTTCTACTGATAAGTTATGAGCTCTCGTCTTAACGTCAGTCCAATGTGTTAGAGTCAAGTCCAGAGGGGTAGAAACAGTCTGTCCCATATTGGGAGGAGAATAGGAAAAGTAGAAGAACAAAATGAACAGGAAAATACAGAAAACAAAAAGACTGAGTTGGCCTGCCCACCGCCTGAGCAAAAACGAAAGCGATTCAGAAGGCGGAGGGCTAGACCCAGATGGTGCCTTGCGACAGAAAAGAACTCGGTCAGAGTTCTTCAGATAGGAGACAGAAAACAGGTCTGTCTCCTCCGGGCAATCAAGAGCGTCCTCCAGATTGCTTGGGTGGTGGTCCTCAGGCCCGTCAGCCCCGACCTGTCACACCCTTAAGCAAGGCACCCCGATTGAGAATTCTCAAGATCGGACGAGGTTAGACAAGCACAATGAAAAGACACTGACAGACGTGACAGGAGGCGCCTCTTACCTCTCAGGGGTCCAGAGTGAGGTTGGGGGGTCTTGTAGAAATCCCGGACGAGCCCCAAATGTGGGGAGCCCAAGAGGGTCCCCCAGATGGGATTGTCTACTAGACCCGAAGACACTCATACGGAGAACTCTCAATGCAAGTCACAAGAGGTTTTATTGAAGCCGATGCATCGGGGCTCAACACAGAGTCCTCTCGCAGGAGGAGTGAAGAGCCCTGAGGAGCAGTTAGGCAGGGGTTTTAAAGGGAAAAACCACAAATATGCGGAAATATCTCAAACATGTTTCAGCTCAGGGACTTTCCAGATGTCGTCAGGATGTCGCCTAGGCCGTTTGTTTGCCCCGGGTGGTGAGGTTATCTTAACCTTGAGCAGGAAGCTAGGGGCTCCTGCGGTTAGGCATTGTTTAATTGTCTCTGAGCGGAGGCTTCCCAGAAATTGGGTAGGGGGGGGCTGCGGTTGAGCAAGCAGGCACAGGTTTCAAAGGCAAAGGTCAGCATTTCAGCCAGCTAGTTCCTTATCTGAGCCCGGGCAGCTAGTTACAGAAAGTCACATCCTCATATACAAACTGTTTTTCCTTTATAAAATGGCTGTCCTTATGCCTACGTCAAGCAATTGTATGGGAGTTAATGAAGCACACTATGTTTCTTTTTCTCAAGCAAGCAATTGTACAGAAGCCAACGAAGCAGGTTAGTTGTATTTATTGGTGATCTTTCACTGAGGGTAGCATAATGCTGGTTAGAGGTGACTAAGGAAGCTATTCCTGTTCCTGCCCCCGCTGCCCCTAGTCCTACTACTAATGCCAAAGTTAAAGTAGTGATGGGCTCTCTCTTAAATCGGGGGAGGTTGAATCAGTATTCCACATCTTCTGGAAATCATCTGAGTCTCTAACAGTAAGTCTGGGCAGCAGGCTTATTAGTATACAATAGTCTTTTTTGCTAGGAAAGTCTCTTTTTCTACATAAGTAGTGAGTCCTGTAGAGCAAGCGAGATAGGTATCTAGTGGTGCAGAGATATATTTGAATGAGAGACTGGAGTTAACAGTGACAGTTTGGTTACAGATTTCAGAGAGGGAGCGGGGGGAAGCATGTTAGGTCCTAGTAGGCATAGTCCGACACCAGAAACAAAGCTCATAGTCAGCCCTTGAGAGCCCGAGGGGGTCTCCAACGCAAATCGGCAGTACTGTTGGCAAAATTCAGGTTTCCTGTAGTGGCCAGTCCCTCATAGAAAGGAGGGCTGGAGGAATAGCATATCCAACAGTCCTCTAAAGTATGGTTAATCATATTAAAGAATTGGACAGAGGAATTTACCACGGTTAAAATTAGATCTGCTGAAGAGGGGGGATTAGGGGGCAGAGTGGGTTGGAAGAAGGTTGGAGCCGTGGAGATCGAAGTGGGGGAGGCAGGCTTGGGTAATGGGGGAAGAGGAAGAGGCTGATTATGAAGTAGGGAGTTAGGTCCTACACTAATTTTCTGAAAGTCCGGAAATGTCTTACTGAGCTTAATTCTGAAAGTTAGTCCTGGGTCCTTTCCAGAGGAGTACAAACGAAGGCCCCATTCGAATCCCCAGAATTCCCAATTTTGAGTTTTAGCGTAGTCAGTGAAAGAGATAGACAAGGGGTTGCACCAGTTTTCACATTCGGAGAGCTGTTTTAGTGAGAGGTCCTCTGAGGGGGGTAGAGGATTTTTCCTGTTTACTTTAATATAGTCCCATGTTGAAGAGGGGTTCCAATAAGTGTCACCCGTAGTCTCACATCCCCAAGAAGCACAGAAATAATCTGTAGCATGTCCACAGCTTGAGCCAGAGAACGGTCTCTATGAGTTCCCGGGCAGACATATATAGGTGTCTTTCTTAAGTGGCTGCGTCGAGCTGGACTAGAACAGCCTGGGATGCCCATTGGTTTTTCCTCCCATTCTGGGGCACTTATTTCTCTAAGGTCGTCCTTCACGGGTGTTAACAGGAGTTGCCTGGGGAGGAAATGATCAGGGGTGCCCCAAGCCGAATCGGCTCCTAATGCTAGCCTGCAAAGGTCTACTTCAAGGGTGGGCCATGGAATGGTTATGGATAACTGAGAGGTGGCATTAGCAACGTCACCTGCTTGATTAATGATCTGCCATGTATAGTTATAGAGTTGGTAGGGAGCGGCTGCTAGTGGGAAAGGTAGCAATAAGAACATTAGTAGTAACTGTAACCAAACCTTAAGATGAGCCATTATGATTCAAGACAGTAACAGGAATACGGCGGAGACGCAACTTGAGGGGGTTATCAGTCTTTGTCAGCTGCCAGCAAGAGTCAGGTGAGGGAGCTGGTTTAACGTGAGAGGCGTGGATCCAGGCAGCGATTCCGTCCACTTTCACGGCCGTTGGTGTTGTCAGGAGTACAGTGAAGGGTCCCTTCCAGCGAGGTTCGAGGTTTGTGGGTCGATGCCGTCTCACGTAGACCGAGTCTCCAGGCTGGTACGGGTGTGGAACTGGGTCCTTAGCAGGCAGGTAGGCTTCTTTCAATTTAGGCCACAAGTCACTCTGGAGGAGGTGTAGCGCTTGCAGCCTGCTGTTCAAATCAGAGTTAGAGATTTTATCTGGCTCTCTCTGAGTCAGCAATGTGCTGAGTGGAGTTGGGACTCCAAAAAGTACTTCAAAGGGGGTAAGATTAAATCTATAGGGGGTATTGCGGACCCTGAAAAGGGCCCAGGGAAGGAGCATCGTCCAGTCTGTACAGCCAGTCTCCATGGACAATTTAGTAATGGTCTCTTTTAGTGTTCTATTCATTCTTTCTACCTGTCCTGAGCTCTGGGGTCTATATGCACAATGTAATTTCCAATTAATCCCCAGTATCCTGGCCACCTCCTGACTTACCTGGGCAACAAAGGCTGGACCGTTGTCAGAGCCTATTACCTGTGGCATTCCATACCTGGGAATAATTTCCTCTAGATGTTTCTTGGTCACCATAGCCGCAGTCTCCTTCTTAGTGGGATAGGCCTCTACCCATCCTGAAAAAGTATCTATAAAAACTAGAAGATATTTATTTCCATATCTGGCTGGTTTTAGTTCGGTAAAGTCTGTTTCCCAGAACAAGCCAGGACGGTCCCCTCTAAATCGCTTTCCCAAGTCTGTTGGGACTGTTTGTGCATTTACCTTTTGGCAGGGTACACACTGTTTTACGAGTTCTTCAGCCATATCCTTAAGTCCAATTATGTAATAATCAGTCTTTTTAAGAGTCTCTATTATTTTTTTAGGTCCAAAATGAGTCAATTTATGTATGTGTAACAAGAGGTTCTTTGCCTGTTGTCTGGGTAGGATCTGCTTCCCGGTTTCAGTTTCCCATTTCTGTGATTTGGCGTTAAAATGCTTCTGCAGTCTCGCCATATCTTTAAGGTCCTGTTCTGCGTATTCTGAGGGCAGTGGCTCAGCGAGGACAGTTTCTTTTTCAATCAAAGGGAACAGGGAAGCTCCCTGAACTGCCTTTTTGGCTTCCTCATCTGCCATTCTGTTTCCCCGAGCTACGAAGGAATCTCCCTTCTGGTGCCCTGGGCAGTGGACTATAGCCAGCTTGGCCAGTCGATGCAGAGCATCAAGCAAGTCTAAAATCTCTTGTTTATTTTTGATTTCTTTGCCTGCAGAGGTTAGTAATCCTCTCTGCCGGTAGATGGCACCATGTATATGTGCAGTGGCAAAAGCATACCGGCTATCTGTATATATTGTAGCTTTTTTTCCCTCTGCCATATTTAAAGCTTGGGTTAAGGCAATAAGTTCGGCTTTTTGGGCAGATGTTCCCTCTGGCAGTTTGTTAGCCCAGATCACTCTGCTCCCATCTACAATAGCTGCTCCCGCCATCCTCTTACCTTCAAGGAGGTAGCTGCTGCCGTCCGTAAACCAGGTCATCTGAGCATCTGGTAGGGGCTGGTCCATGAGGTCGGGTCTGACTCCGGTGACCTCAGCCAGGACTTCCCCACAGTTATGTAGCATGGTGGGATCCGTGTCCGGCCAGAGGGTAGCGGGGTTCAATTGAGTGGGGGGAGCAAACTTAACCCGGTCTGAGTTAAGGAGGAGACTCTGGTAGTGAGTGATCCTGGCATTGGAGAGCCAGTGGTCTGGAGGTTGGCGGATGACGCTCTCCAGAGCATGTGAAGCAATGATAGTAACAGTCTGTCCCAAAGTCAATTTGTCTGCATCCTTCAGAAGTAGCGCTACGGCTGCAATGATCTTTAGGCAAGGGGGCCATCCCGCGGCTACAGGGTCCAATTTCTTAGATAAGTAGGCTACTGGTTTTCTCCAGGGTCCTGTTCTTTGGGTAAGCACTCCTTTAGCAATGCCCCTCTGTTCATGCACGTACAGGTAAAAGGGCTTGGTGGTATCTGGGAGTGAGAGCGCAGGTGCTGTTAGCAGGGCAAGCTTAATGCTGTCAAAAGCCTGCTGGTGTTCTTCTCCCCATTTAAATGCTGCATTTGTCTTGGTCAGAGGATAAAGCGGGGCAGCCAGGGAGGCAAATCCAGGTATCCAAAGTCTGCAAAACCCAGCGGACCCTAGGAATTCCCGTACTTGTCTGGCATTTGTTGGGACTGGAATCTGTTCCATGGCCTGTTTACGGGCCTCCGTCAGCCACCTCCGTCCTCCCTTCAAAGAGTACCCCAGATATGTGACTTGCCTTTTGCAGATTTGAGCTTTCTTAGCTGAGGCTCGGTACCCCAAACGGGCCAGCTCCCCCAACAGCGCAGTTGTTCCCTTTTCGCATTCAGCCTGACTGTTAGCTGCAAGAAGAAGATCATCAACATACTGGAGGAGTGTTACCTGGGGGTTGGAGGCTCGGAAGGGTGCCAGGTCTCGGTGGAGGGCTTCGTCGAAGATGGTGGGTGAATTTTTGAAGCCCTGCGGCAATCTCGTCCAAGTCAATTGTCCAGAGAGTCCCATATCCGGATCTTTCCATTCAAAGGCGAAGACGGGCTGACTTTTTTCATGTAGAGGTAGGCAGAAGAAAGCATCTTTCAAATCCAGGACTGTGTACCAATCCCTCTCAGGTGGGAGTGAGCTTAATAGGTTGTAAGGGTTGGGGACTGTTGGGTGTAGGTCCTCCACCCTTCTGTTAACTTCTCTTAGGTCCTGCACTGGGCGGAAATCATTAGAGTTGGGCTTACGCACTGGCAATAGGGGGGTGTTCCAAGGTGACTGGCATCTTCTCAGCACTCCCAGTTTCAAAAGTCTCAATATGTGGGGTCTTATCCCTTCCTTGGCCTCTTGGCTCATGGGATACTGTCTCACTGATATGGGCACAGCAGAAGCCTTCAGATCGATAATTATGGGTGGCTGGTGGGAGGCCAGCCCCATGCCAGCCATTTCAGCCCAGGCTCCAGGGATCTCAGTGAGCCATTTATCAACTTCTAAGTTAGTCTGAGGCGTTTCAAATAGCCTGTGTTCATCTTCCAACTTCATAGTTAAGACTTGAATAAGTTTCCCGTCTTATCAGTTACATGGGGGCCTTCTTTAGTAAAAGTGATTTGGGCCCCTATTTTTGTCAATAAGTCCCATCCTAGTAAGGGGGCTGGGCAACCAGGAATCACAAGGAACGAGTGGGATACCCGGCCCACGCCTAGGTCCACCGTTCTTCGGGTAGTCCATGAAAATTGTTGGTTCCCGGTGGCCCCGAGAACCCAAGACTTTTTGCCTGATAATGGTCCTTCTGGTTTTAACAGGACTGAATGTTGGGCCCCCGTATCCACTAGGAACTTAATGGGTTTCCCCTCCACCTTAAGGGTTACCCTAGGCTCGGGGAGGGGTTCCGAGCCCCGTCCCCCCTATTCATCATCTTCCTCCAAAGTCAAGATTTCTCTTGGTTTCTTTTTAGGGCAGTCTTTTATCCAATGTCCTTTTTCTTTGCAATAGGCACATTGGTCCTTGTCTAACTGCCGTCTGTTGCCCTGGTTTTGTTTCTGCCTAGGATTTCTATGCTTTTCTTTGTCTAGGTTCTTTCTATCCTGAATTACGGCGGCCAGAATTTTAGTCATATTTCTCTCATGTCTCTTATCTCGCCTATTGTCCCTTTCCTCCTGCTCTTTTGCTCTTCTTTGTTCCCTTTCTTCCTCAGTTTCTCTCTTATTGTAAACTTTCTCAGCTTCCTTAACTAAGTCCGACAGCGTATATCTACTTAAGCCATCTAATCTCTGTAACTTCTTCCTGATATCTGGTGCTGACTGGTCAACAAAACTCATCAGAACTGATACCCTTTGTTCCTCTGCAGTTGGATCAAATGGTGTATATCTACGGTAGGCCTCCATGAGGCGCTCCAGGAAAACAGAGGGTAGTTCATCAGGTCCCTGAATAATCTCTCTTACCTTGGCCAAATTAGTGGGACGCCTCGCGGCTCCCCGGAGACCAGCCACTAGAGCCTGGCGGTAGACGCGGAGATGCTCCCTACCTTCAGGGTTGTTGAAGTCCCAGTTGGGGCGGGTTAAGGGAAACCCGTCGTCTATCACGTTCTGGAGCTGTGTGGGACGTCCATCATCCCCAGGAACGTTTTTCCTGGCTTCCAACAGGATGCGTTCCCTCTCCTCTGTTGTGAAGAGGGTTTGGAGTAACTGCTGACAATCATCCCAAGTGGGCTGGTGAGAGAAAACTAGAGATTCCATGAGAGCAGTTAGTTTAGAGGGATCCTCTGAGAAAGGGGGGTGATTAGCCTTCCAATTATATAAGTCTGCAGAAGAGAAAGGCCAATACTGAAGTGGTGGTAGGGGTCTTTGATCTGGGTCATCTCCTGGCCCTGGGGGAGGAGGAGGACCTATAGCCCTAAGGGGCAGGGTGATAGCGGTATCTGGAGTCTGAGCCCGCCTGCTTCTGGTCCCCGCTGCCGGCCCCCTATGTGCTCCTTCGGATGAGGGATTAGGCGGAGCTATGGAAGCGAGGGATGGCGGGTAGGGCGGTGGGGCGTCTGACAGGAGTAAGTCTGTCTGAGTATCCGGATAGATCTTCTTCTTTTGTTCTGAACCTGCAACAAGAACTGTGGCGGACCGCAAGGAGTCCCTGTTAGTGGGTTTGGGGGAGATCCAGGGTTTTAGCCAAGAGGGAGGGTCCTGCACCAAATCCTGCCAGGTAAAAATGTAGGGCAGCTGGTCAGGGTGGCCTCCGGGTCCTGCAAAATAATTTTCTTGACAGCTTGGATGATACCTAGGTCAAAAGTTCCCTCCTGAGGCCATCCCACATTAAGTAAATTCCATTCTCCCTGGCATAAATTTTGCCATTTTCCTTTCTTAACTTCTACTGATAAGTTATGAGCTCTCGTCTTAACGTCAGTCCAATGTGTTAGAGTCAAGTCCAGAGGGGTAGAAACAGTCTGTCCCATATTGGGAGGAGAATAGGAAAAGTAGAAGAACAAAATGAACAGGAAAATACAGAAAACAAAAAGACTGAGTTGGCCTGCCCACCGCCTGAGCAAAAACGAAAGCGATTCAGAAGGCGGAGGGCTAGACCCAGATGGTGCCTTGCGACAGAAAAGAACTCGGTCAGAGTTCTTCAGATAGGAGACAGAAAACAGGTCTGTCTCCTCCGGGCAATCAAGAGCGTCCTCCAGATTGCTTGGGTGGTGGTCCTCAGGCCCGTCAGCCCCGACCTGTCACACCCTTAAGCAAGGCACCCCGATTGAGAATTCTCAAGATCGGACGAGGTTAGACAAGCACAATGAAAAGACACTGACAGACGTGACAGGAGGCGCCTCTTAACCTCTGAGGGGTCCAGAGTGAGGTTCGGGGGGTCTTGTAGAAATCCCGGACGAGCCCCAAATGTGGGGAGCCCAAGAGGGTCCCCCAGATGGGATTGTCTACTAGACCGAAGACACTCATACGGAGAACTCTCAATGCAAGTCACAAGAGGTTTTATTGAAGCCGATGCATCGGGGCTCAACACAGAGTCCTCTCGCAGGAGGAGTGAAGAGCCCTGAGGAGCAGTTAGGCAGGGGTTTTAAAGGGAAAACCACAAATATGCGGAAATATCTCAACATGTTTCAGCTCAGGGACTTTCCAGATGTCGTCAGGATGTCGCCTAGGCCGTTTGTTTGCCCCGGGTGGTGAGGTTATCTTAAACCTTGAGCAGGAAGCTAGGGGCTCCTGCGGTTAGGCATTGTTTAATTGTCTCTGAGCGGAGGCTTCCCAGAAATTGGGTAGGGGGGGCCTGCGGTTGAGCAAGCAGGCACAGGTTTCAAAGGCAAAGGTCAGCATTTCAGCCAGCTAGTTCCTTATCTGAGCCCGGGCAGCTAGTTACAGAAAGTCACGACCTCATATACAAACTGTTTTTCCTTTATAAAATGGCTGTCCTTATGTCTACGTTAAGCAGAAATACCTTAAACAGGAATGATGGGGGTTGGAGGGATGGCTTAAGCATTAGGGGATTTTCCTGCAAATCCAAACAACCCAGGATTATTTCCTGAGAACCCATGTTAGCCAGATGCACAAGGGGATGCAAGTCTCATGAGTTCCTTGGCAAATCCTGGAGGCAGTGGCATGTCCATTCTCTGTCTCCTTTTCTCTGTCTCTCTATCTCTCACTGTGTAAAGTACATACAGGAACAAGGGAGCCCCAGCCAGATTATGTTGTCCTACAACTGAGAGCAAATCTCCAGGCTATTTCTTGAATGGCACAATCAAAATGGCATTTCACCATCCCCATTGGTGAACATTAAAAGCCATGTATTGGGCTGGAGAGATGGCTGAGAGGTTAACGTCCTTCCCTAGGAAGCCTTAAGTCCCACAATTATTTCCCCACTGAGTGGCAGAGATAAGAGAATCACAGTACCTCAATAAAGGAAAGCATCAGTCTCCAGGCAATGATCCGGTGTCATGGATATATGCAGCTGAGTAATAGTTAAGGAACTTGAAGTTCCCCGGTTTGTTCTGTACAGATGTATGATGTGCCCCCTGTCTGAAAACACACAAAAAAAGCACTCCAAGGTGAAACAACAATGGTACTGTTATGATTTCCAATCCCCTTACAAAATGACCTCTGATCTTTGTGTTTGTTTGTTTGTTTTGGTTTTGGTTTTCCAAGGTACGGTCTCACTATAGCTCAGGATGAACTTGAATTCCCAATGTGGTCTATGGGTGGCCTAGTACTCACAGTGATCTTCCTAGCTCTCCCTCCTAACTGTAGGGATTAAAGGCTGCACCACATCTCCTGGCTCTGACCTCTGATCTGTAAAGGTACCGAGAAATAATATGGCAATGGATCCCAAATAATGAAAGAGTAAGGCCATCTTAACCACTACTGACATAAGGCCTTAGCTTTAATCTGATAGGATTTTAAATGAATTTTGAAGAACCGTATTGACAATGAAATGCATGTGAAAGCTCTGATTCCAAACTAGGAAGTTTGACTGCTCAAGTTTTAGGGATACTGGCAGAAAATATAAGGTTCCCAGATCAGTTTCATTTGTTCGTATTACTATTAGTTAGAATACTTGTGCAGGCAAAGGAAAATAAAACAGAAGATGAACAGTGGGAATACAAAATGAATCATTGGATAAACTAG
>CM070791.1:29812315-29827537 GCA_036346955.1 Dipus sagitta
CCATTCATTTCTTTTCTTGTCCCTTCTCTCTCCCTCTGTTCATACTAAATTAACTTTTGAGACACAGAGAGAGGGGGAGAGCACAAATTAGGACTTTCTTTGCTGAAAACAAGTTTCACACATATGTACCTGTTTTGCATCTACCTCTACACAGGGACTGAGGAATAAAGCACCATTAACTACTGAGCCATCTCACCAGTCTCCAATACAATATATATCTTTGTAAGTTTTATCATTATTCTTATTCTTATTTTTACTATTTTGTTTCTTTGCCATAGAGTCTCACTCTAACCAAGGCTGACCAGGAATTCCCAATGTAGTCTCAGGGTGGCCTCAAACTCACAGAAATACTCTTACCTCTGCACCCACATGCTGGTTATAATGGCAATCACACAAATATTTTACAGTATTTGTAAATTTCCATCTGTGATTATCCTTTATGAAGACAGTTGATTATCTGAAATACATTGAGATTGAAGTAATGGCATGCACCCTTATTCCAGCACTGCCTGAAAAGGCATATAAAGGAAAGTTAGCTATGAGTCAAATTTAGTCTGATAACATGAACAAATAAATCAGATAACCAAAAATGAATAGCATGTTTGCAGTAACCCTAGACTGTATTGTGCCTAGCAATTTTGAAACACCCAATGATATCCTGCCATTTAGGTGAAAAAAGAGTGCGGTGAAATGTACTGAAGAAATGACAGTGGCTTTAAATATAAAATCCCACTGCCTCCTGTGATACACAAACATAGTCAACTCCACATCCTGTTGCTGAATATCTGGTTTTACTTCCACAGAGGCAATGAGAACCATTTTTTAAAAGTCCACCACCAAACCAGGATTTTTCCCCTTCTATTATATTGGTCTTGTGTAATTCACTTCATTGATTCAGGGTGGCCACGAACACATGACAATCCTCCTACCTTTGCCTCCCTCTCAACTTCTCTCTGTCTTGCTCTCCCCCTCTTTTTTGTGGTCTCTCGCTTTCTGTCTCTCTCTCTATCTATCCTTCATGTGCTTTCAAGTAAACTGTTTTTTCTTCCTGAGAGAGAGATATAGTAAGAACTGGCGCACTAGGGCCTCAGTAACAAAAATCAAAATTTGCACCCTTGCGACCCCTAGTGGGCAGGTGTGACCTTGCACTAGCCACACCATTCTGTGTCTGGCTGACATGGGATCTTCAGAGTTGAACATGGGCACTTAGTGTTCGCAGGTAAGCGCCTTAGCCACTAAGGAATCTCTCCAATGCTCATATGAATCTTTCTTCATAATGGAAAACCCTGAACTTAGAGAACCAGTATATTTTACCATGGAATATAGAGAACTGATTTCACCCCTGGACAAGGACTCTATACCTATTACTACTGGACAATCAGGTGACCTCCCCTTTGATGCTCCACAGTGGGATGTGGTCTCTGTCTGCTATGGGGCATTGATTCTCCATTGCCACAAAAACAAATTACCGTACTCAGTGGCTTATCCACTCCAAAGAGATTATCTTGAAAGTCTTAAGTTGGCAATGCCAAGTGGCACAAAAACAGTGACATCAAGGTGTGGGAAGGGCTGGATTCCTTCTGGAAATCAAGAAGAGAAGCCAGGCACTGTGGTGCATGTTTTGCACCCAGCACTCAGGAGGGAGACATGGCAGGATCACAGTGAGTTCAAGGACACATAATAAACTCCAGGTCAGACTTTGACAGAGTAAGACTCTACCTTGAAAAACCAATAAATAAATAAATAAATGCAAATTTCTTGAAAGTCAAAAATAAATACATGAGTAAGTATTGTTGAGTTTTAAAGGAAGTGTGTGTGTGTGTGTGTGTGTGTGTGTGTTCACAATCACATACAACCTGAAAGAATCTAGATCAGGAGACTGCCTTGCCTTATGTAGGTTAGAACATTTATGACCAAATTCCACAAATCTCATGAAAGGAAAAAAATTTAAACTTTATTCAACTTTGATCTTTTAGTTATTATTTTCAGAGAGAGAGAGAGAGAGATAAAGAATGAAACAGACAGATAGAAAATGGGTGCAGCAGGGCATCCTGCCTTTAAAATTTTTTTTTGTTCATTTCTATGTATTTATTTGAGAGCTAGAGACCGAGAGGGAAAGAGGCAGTGAAGAGGGAGAGACAGAGAGAGAGAATGTGTGCGCCAGAGCCTCCAGCCTCTCCAAAAATCTCCAGATGTATGTGCCCCCTTGTGAATCTGGCTAACTTAGGTCCTGGGGAATCCAGCCTCAAACAAGGATCCTTCGGCTTCACAAGCAAGTGCTTAACCGGTAAGCCATCTCTTCAGTCCAACCTCCTGCCTTTTTAAACAAACTCCGCTTGTCCATGTTACTTTGTGCATCTGCCTTTATGTGGATTCTGTGGAATTGGTGCCAAATCACAAGGCTCTGTAAACAAGTGCCTTTAACTACTGAGCATTATCTCCAACACTATGTCTTTTTTTGTTTATTTAACCAAGTCTTAATGCTTCCCAGGCTGGCCTACAACTAGTGCCCCTCCTGCTTTCTTGGTAGGGAGGACTACAAATATACACTGCCACACACAGTCTGTTCCAAACAATTTCACCAGCTGTGTCTTCCACATGATCCTTTCTTCTTGACTTCCACAAGGGCAAAGGACAAAAGACTCACAGAGACTGGAGTGGTGGCACAGTAGCAAAGACACTTGCCTCAAAGCCTAACAATCCATGTTTCAACAGCACAATGGGCCAAGCCTAGTAGGATAGCCCAGTAATCTCTGAGCCAGAATCTTGAAGGAAGGAAGACTGCAAGTTCAAGGCTTAGAGGAACCACAGAAAGAGTTCAAAACAATCCTGGAACAACTTAGACTATTATAAAATGATGAGTGATAATGGACTGGTGACATAGGTCCTTTGCATACGTCTAATCCACAATGATAGCCAGGCATCATGGCACAAGCCTTTAATCTGAAAACTTGAGAGGATGAGATTTCGAGGGTCACAGTGAGTTCAAAGCCACTTTGAGACTACGTAGTGATTGCCATGTCACTCTTGACTAAAGTGAAAACTTACCTTGGAAAAGCAAATCAATAAATAAATTCACTTATTTCCTAGTAGATGGCAGCAGAGGGGTTTGTTATAACAAAACAAGTACATATTACATTTTTTTCAGAGTTAGCCAGATGGGTCAGGAGTTAAGGTGTTTGCCTGCAAAACATAAGGTCCCAGGATCAATACCCCAGTAGGTACATAAGCCAGATACACAAGGTGGCTCATATTTCTGTAGTTCATTTGCGGTGGCCACAGGCCCTGGCTCACCGATTTTCATATTCTCTTTCTCTAATAAATAAATAAAAAGTGTAAAGATTTATCACAGTGTGAAGCAAAATATCTAAGGATTTGAATGAGACTTCCACAAACAAAAGGTGATGGGAATCCCGATACAGCATGTGTCAGCAGATGTGATAACCAAGCATTCCACTGAAACATGGGACCTACAATGTGATAAATCCAATCCTGATACAAACAGCTCTCCAGAGTCAGAGAAAAGTATCTTGAGACTGGTAGAGCTGTTGACTAACATGTGCAAGACCCTGAGTGTGATTCCCAGCACAGAAAAATAAGAAAGGAAGAAAGAAAGAAGAGAAAAGTAAAGAAAAGAAAGAGAAGAAAGAAAGGACACAAAAAGAAGAGAAAATATAGGCCTGTAGTGATGGCTCATGCCTTTAATCCCATCAATCGGGAGGCATAGTTATGAGAAT
Source organism: Dipus sagitta (assembly GCA_036346955.1). Taxonomy (NCBI): domain Eukaryota; kingdom Metazoa; phylum Chordata; class Mammalia; order Rodentia; family Dipodidae; genus Dipus; species Dipus sagitta. The sequence continues at coordinate 29,816,053 of CM070791.1, forward strand.
TACCATGATTTGAAGGCCACCCTGAGAATAAATAGTGAATTCCAGGTGAGCCTGGGGTAAAGAGGGACCCTAACTCCAAACCCCTCTCTCATAAAATAATAAAGAGAAAGAGAAAAGGAAACATAGGAAGCAACCATATAATATGCTACCACAGAGAAGTGGAAAGTTCTGACAATGTTGTTCCTCAGACCTTCATTTTAGAACTTCAGATCCATCCCTTTAGATTTAAATAACCTCTGCACAATGCCAAAACATATATCACACATAAAAAAATGAGGAGTTATGATGTGACTTTAATATCTAAAATACTTGGTAAATTATAATACTTTTATGGTTGAAACTTCAATAGTGTTAAGAGAACCTTATAAATATCATGACAATCAAATGCCTTGCAAAGAACCAGGAAAGAAAGAAACAAAACAACAAGAACAACAAAGAAAAAACACCTGGCTAGGCATGTTGGTGCACACATTTAATCCTAGCACCTGAGAAGCATAGGTACAAGGATCACCATGAGTAGAAGCCCACTCCATGGAAGAGAATATTTGTCCCACGACTAACCACAGACCATTTAATGATGATTTATTCAGTCAAGACCTCCAAAGTCTTACATCGAACAAAGGTGTTAGGCTGGGCATGGTAGCATGCACCATGTGGGAGGTAGAGGTAGGAGAATCACCATAAATTGGAGGTCACACTGAGACTAAATAGTGAATTGCAGGACAGCCTTTGCAAAAGTGAGACCTTACCTCAAAAAAAAGGGAGAGGGTCTGGAGAGATGGCTTAGAAATTAAGGCTTCTGCCTGTAAAGCCAAAGGCCCTAGGTTCGTGTAATGCAGGCTCCATGTAAGCCAGATATAGAAGGTGCTGCATGCATCTGTAGTTCATTTGCAGTTGCTGGAAGCCCTGGGGTGCCTATCCTCTCTCTGTCTCTATCTACCTAACTCTCAAATAAGTGTGTGTGTGTGTGTGTGTGTGTGTGTGTGTGTGTGTGTGTGTATTTAATAAAAAAAAAATCAGGAAGATTGACTGGGTGTAAGAGTTCTGGCTATGAAAGCACTAGTACCCAAGTCCCATGCCAGCACTAAGGTGAAAATTGGGTCTTGGCAATACAAGCTAGCCATGGTGGCACATGCCTTTAATCTCAGCTCTCCGGAGGCAGTGGTAGGAGGATCTCTGTGAGTTCAAGAGTTCTGAGTCTACATATTAAATTCCAAATGATTCTGGGCTAGGGAGCAACCATACATCAGAAACCCCAGAACAACAACAACAAGAAAAAGTTAAGGAGAACATGTTAGCAAAATGGCTCAATGATTAAGGTGCTTCCTTCCAAAGCCTAAGGGGCTGGGTTCAGTTCGCTAGCACAAGCAGGGCATGGTGGTGTACACCTTTAATCCAAGAACTCAGGAGGCAGGGGAGGGAGGATCATCAGTTGAGTCCACCCTGAGTCTACATAGTGAATTCCAGGACAGCCTGAGCTAAGCTGAAACCCTACATCAGAACCAAAAATAGAGAGAGAGAGAGAGAGAGAGAGAGAGAGAGAGAGAGAGAGATGCCCAAAGATGTGCACACAGCTAGCATCCAATGGCTGTGGCAAGACACAATGGCCCATCCATATTCTGTCTCTCTCTCTCTCTCTGCAGACACATAAATATATAAAATATTTACGGAAAAGGGTAAGGATGAGGGCAGGAGACATATCTTAGTGCATAAGGCACTGCCTATGAAGCCTAAAGAGACATGATAGACAACCCAGAAACTGCATATTACAGAAGGAAAAGGACACATGGTCAACTTCACACATGCACTCAAGGTGGTTCACAGATATGGAGTTCCATTACAGTGCCTTCAGGCCCTAGCATGCCATTTCATCCTCTCTCTCTCTCTCTCTCTCTCTTTCCACACCCACCATCTCTAACTCTCTAACACAGAGACAATAAAAACTAAATAAAAGGCCAGTCTAATGAGTTTTCCACAAAAAAGAATAATATGATATGCAATTTTTGCATATGTATTGTGTGGTGTGCATGTACATGCATTTCTGTGGCTGTGGGTGTGTGTGTGAGAGCACACATGGGATTGTGCACACAACACCTAACTTAAATATAAACAATATATCCTCATGATAACCTTCTCCCACAACCACCCAAAGTTGTAACACAAAGTGGTGCATGTACACTGAAACACACACACACTTATGCACTCTCTTTTCTATCACTCTTTACCTCTCTCTCTCTCTCTCTCTCTCTCTCTCTCTCTCTTCTACGCACGCACACACACACACACACACACACACAAATACACATAGTGGATCTGGAGAGGTTAGCTGGAAGGCACTCTTGGCTGTAGGGCATTGCAGGAGGGCAAAGGAAGCTCTCCATTTTATTTTTTGAATCCTTCCATTTCAATGCTGATCTTTTCCCCTCCAAACCAATCACTGTGGTTTGAATGTGAAACATCCCTTCAGAGACTCATGGGTTTCAGCACCTAATCCCCAGATGGTGGTACTGTTTGGGGGGATTGTGGAATCTTTGGGGGTAGAGTAAGTGGGTCACTAGGTGTGAGCCTTGAGGTCTGTGGCCTGTTTCCAATCCCTGACTGAGATGCAATGTGAGCTGCTAGCTAATGCACCTGCAGTGATACCTTCCCTGACATGATGTGCCATGTGCCTTCAAACTACAAGATGGAATAAACCGTTCCTCCAATACATATTTTTGAATGAACTCTTTCATTTACCTACTTATTTATTTCAGAGGGAGAGAGACAGAGACAGATAATAAATATGGATATACCAGTGCATACAGCACTTCAAACGAACTCCAGGCTCAAGCACCATCCTGTGCATCGGGTGTACGTGAGTACAGAAGAATTGAACCTGTGTCCTTGTCTTTTTTAGGCAAGCACCTTCACCACTAAGACATCTCTTCGGCCTTTAGGTTGCATCCTGACAGTTATTTAGTCACAAAAAGTAGCAACTCACACCTCTCCATGCAGGCCTCAATAATCTTATTCCCTGTCCTTTGCCTATGACGACAAACTAGATAGAAATACCTTAAACTGGAACGATGGGGGTTGGAGGGATGGCTTAAGCATTAGGGGATTTTCCTGCAAAGCCAAACAACCCAGGATTATTTCCTGAGAACCCATGTTAGCCAGATGCACAAGGGGATGCAAGGCTCATGAGTTGCTTTGCAGTTCCTGGAGGCACTGGCATGTCCATTCATGTCTCCTTTTCTCGGTCTCTCTGTGTATCTCTCACTCTGTAAAGTACATACAGGAACAAGGGAGCCCCAAGCCAGATTATGTTGTCCTACAACTGAGAGCAAATCTCCAGTCTCTTTCTTGAATGCCGCAATCAAAAGGGCATGTCACCATCCCCATTGGTGAACATCAAAATCCATGTATCGGGCTGGAGAGATGGCTGAGAGGTTAACGTCCTTGCCTAGGAAGCTTAAAGTCCCAAAATTAATTTGCCACTGAGTGGCAGAGATAAGAGAATCACAGTACCTCAATAAAGGAAAGCATTAGTTCCAGGTAATGATCCCATGTCAAGGATATATGCAGTTGAGTAATAGTTAAGGAACTTCAAGTTCCCCGGTTTGTTCTGTACAGATGTATGATGTGCACCCTGTCTGAAAACACACAACAAAACCACTCCAAGGTGAAACAACAATGGTACTGTTATGATTTCCAATCTGCTTACAAAATGACCTCTGATCTTTGTGTTTGTGTTTGTTTTGGTTTTGGTTTTTCAGGGTAGGTTCTCACTGTAGCTCTGGATGAACCTGAATTCCCTATGCAGTCTATGGGTGGCCTAGAACTCACAGTGATCTTCCAAACTGTCCCTCCTGAGTGATGGGATTAAAGGCTGCGCCCCATCTCCTGGTTCTGACCTGTGATCTGTAAAGGTACTGAGAAATAATATGGCAATGGAACCCAAATTATGAAACAGTAAACGCCATCTTAACCACTACTGACATAATGCCTTAGCCTTGATCTGATAGGATTTTAAATGAATTTTGAACAACTGTATTGACAATGAAATGCATGTGAAAGCTCTGATTCCAAACTAGGAAGTTTGACTGCTCAAGTTTTAGGGATACTGGCAGAAAATATAAGGTTCCCAGATCAGTTTGATATGTTCATATTACTATAAGTTAGAATACTGGTGCATGGCCCAGTTACTTCAAGACTGCCAATCTACAGTACTATTGTACAGTCAGGTGGTCTGTCCATTGCTGCTTCACAGTGGGATGCAGCCCATGACTGCTATAGGACATTGATTCGCCATTGCTGCTATACCATACTACAGCAGCCATTGGTTTAAGCCCTACAAAGTTACTATCATGAAAGTTGAAATGTGGGCAATACAATGTCGCCCCAAAGCACTGACATCAAGGTTTGGGCAGGGATGAATTACTTCAGGAAAGTCAGGAGGAGAAGCCAGGCATGGTGCTGCACACTTGTCATCCCAGCACTCTAGAGACAATGATAGGGGGATCATAATGACTTCAAGGATTCCCTGAGACTACATAGTGAATGCTAGCTTAGCCTCTGCTAGAGGGATAACCTACCTTGAAAAAATAAATAAAGAAAGAAATAAATAAAACATTTTTTGCAATTCAAAGTATAGAGGAGGATGTTTCCTTGACTTCCAAAGGAAATTTGTGTATATTTTTGTTTGTTTGTGTGTGTCTGAATGTGTTCACATGCACGCACAACCTGTCTTAGTTTATGTAAGCGAATACATTTAGATTTCAATTCTCCATAACTCTTGAAAGAGAAAAATTTAAACTGTACTCAACCTTGATTTTTTTATTATCCATTTGAGAGACAGAGAGACAGAAGCAGAGAGAGAAAATGAAAGAATGGTTGTAGGAGGGACCCCTGGAATTGTAAACACTCTCCTCCTATATGTCCAAATTTGTGGATCTGGCTTTATGTGCATACTGTAAGGTTCACTCCTTTTCTTTCTTTCTCTTTCCCTGTCTCTCTTTCTCTCTCTCCCCCTTTCCCTCTCCTTCTCTCTGTCTAAAATAAATCATCAAAAAGGAATTAGTTGTGGGTATCTGGACAGATATCTGAGCAGTGAAGGTGCTTGCCAGTGAACCCGAAATTCCACTGGTTTGATTTGCCAGTTCCCAGGAAAAGTCACATGCACTTGGTGACATGTGTGGTTGGAGTTTGTTTGTACTGGCTGGGGACCTAGATTGCCCATTCTCTCTCTCTTCCCTCTCTCAAATAGTTATATAATCTGCACATGGACATCAGTTCAGAAGGCCAGAACCCACACCAAAAGGAAAATCTCTGGAATACCTCTTGGAATCCCAGTGTGCCTTTGAGAAAATAGGAGACGAAGACAGGAGTATGTCAGAAGTCCCACAGCATGGTACATAAGACACTGTCTCAAGCAAAAGGAAAGGACAGACACCCAAAGTTGTCTTCCTGCCTCCACACATGCTCTGTGGTGCATGTACACCAACAGACTTGTGTGTATGTGTATTTGTGTGTGTGTGTGTGTCTGTGTCTGTGTCTGTGTCTGTCTGTGTCTGTATCTGTGTCAGAAAGGAAGACCTAATAATAAAGTGCCAGAAACTAATCAGATAATATAAAGTATGTACAAACACTTCACTAACAAAGTTTTTAAACACCTATTTTAGGGAAATTCAATAAGCTTCAAAAAACATGGAGAAATTAAGGAATATTCTAAGAGAAAAACTGATTTGAGAGGTATAATTAATGATTAACTGTTTCCAGGTGTAGTCTCACTCTACGGCTGGAATTCCAGGCTGACCTTGGGCTCAGGGAACCTCTTGCTTCTGCCTACCAAGTGCTGGAATTAAAGACATGTGTCTTTACACCTGACAATTTCTTAAAAAAAAATTAGCCCTTTCACTTATTTGCAAGCAGACAGAGAAAGAATAGAGACAGAGAGAGGAAGAAAGTGTATAAGAATGGATCAGCAGGACCTCTAGTCAATGAAAACAAATGCCAGATTCATGCAGCCTGTTCATCTAGCTTTACATAGGGACTGAAAGGTAGAATATTTAGAACTTCTTTTGTTTTTTGAGCTACGGACTCACTGTAGCCCATTCTGACCTGGAATTCACTAAGTAGTCTCAGTGTGGCTTTGAACTCAAGGCGATCACCCAACCTCTGTCACGCGAGGTCTGGGATTAAAGGCATGCATCACTGTAGCAGACAGATTCAGGTTCACTAAGACGAACTTCCAGACCAGGCATAGTTATGAAGGAAGGGATTTATTGAAGATTACAGATCCAGGGGAAGTTCCATAAAGGCAGAAAAAGCTGGCGTGCCTTCACAAGCCCAAGCAGAGAGAGAGAGAAGCACAAGCCTAAAGGTCAACAGCCAGAGCGCACTTCAGGAACTCCAGCTAGGCACACTTTCCATATCTTAGATTAAACTCTGTAACCCACAACCACACCTTAAGATCCACCCACTGACATTGCCTCCAGCCAGGTGGGTGCAGATGCAAACTACAAACAAATATCTGAATATACTGGGGGCCATCTATTTAAACCACCACAGTCACCATGCCAGGCAATTCTTAATATTATTAAAAATTTTATTTTTATTTATTTTGTAGGAAAAGAGGGAGAGAGAGAGAGAGATTTGGGGGAGAGAGAGTATTCATTAACCTCATCCTAGGTTAGAGAATCTGCAAATACCAGGTCAAAGTGAATGACATGAAGGGCCAAGGGAATCTCTGTCTGATAGAATCATGAGGTACCTGAATAGCATGTGAATTGCCTGCTCACATCTTCATGGGAACTGAAGATCTTACAGAAGACTTGCAACAGTGCATGTGAGTGCTTAGCTCCTTTCTAGCCAGAGGAACAAACTCTCTTTGAAGCAGTAGACCCTTAGGAGGCTCATAACTTCCAATCAGAAAATATGACTCAATAAAACCCATATGCAAGTTTCGGTGGAATGAAGGACCTCAAACGTGGGCTACTGGGAAATCCTCCAGATTCCCTCCGTTCATTCAGTATCATTTAAAATTAGCAATGACAATATGGTAAGTACTTCACACAAGGTCCACCATTACCCATGAAAAGACCTGAGTGATTGCTTACTGCTTAAGGGATTTGCCTGCCAAGCCAAAGCACCCAGGTTAGATTCCCCAGGATACACATTAGCCAGATGCTCAAGAGGGCACACATGTCTGGAGATTGTCTGCAGTTGCTGTAGTCTCTGGCATGCCCATTGTATCTCTTCTCTCCCTTTTTCTCTATCAAATAAATAAAGAAATAAAAATGAAATATTTTTAAAGAAGAAAGGAAAAATTATCCCTCCTAGTGATGCTGGTATGAACCTTTAAACCCAGCACTCTGGAGGCAGACATAGGGGATCCCTATGAGTTAGAGGCCAACCTGGGACTACAGTGAGACCCTACTTGAAAAGCAAAGAAAAATTAAAATTAAATTAAAATATAAACCTTTAAGCCTAATATAATACTTTGAGCTACATAAAATTAAAGAAAATGAGAAAGAACATAAAAACATAATGTCTGGTCAGGGAAATTTCCACTTTCCTGTTGGAGCACTGTGACTTCTATTTTGCTTTGATTCTAAAATCATAGAGGAGAACCAGGTTCATTGAGAAACAATGGGGCAGCAATGAGTTCTATTAAAACTTTTAGGGTGATCTTTGTGTTGGTGCACCTTTACTCCCAGCACTCTGGAGGGAGATGTCGGAGTATTGCTGTGAGTGTTGAGCCCAGTATGAGACTAATGGTCAATTCCAGGTCAGCCTGGGCCACAGCAAGACTATACTTGTATAAACCAAAGAGAGTCGTGGCACACACCTTTAATCCCAGCACATAGGAGGAGCACCATGACACAGGCCCATTCCACGGGAGAGAACATATGTTCCAGGACTAAATGGAGACAATGGAATGATTATTTAATAAATCAAGACCTCTTGAGTCTCAAATCTAACAAAAGCGGGAAGTAGAAGTAGGTGGATCACCAGGAGTTGCAGGCCACCGTGAGACTACACAGTTCCTTCCAGGACAGCCTGGGCTAGAGCTAGATGCTACTGCAAAAACAAAAAACAAAAACAAAAACAAAAAACAAAAAACCTGGCAAGAGAGATGGTTTAGCAATTAAGTCTTCTGCCTGCAAAAAAAAAAAAAAAAAAAAAAAACTTAGGTTCCACTCCACCAGACCCCACGTAAGCCAGATTCCAAATGTGGTGCATGCATCTGGGATTCATTTGCAGTTGCTGGAGGCCCTGGTTTGCCCATCCATGTCTGTCTCTATCTGCATAACTCTGAAATATATATATATATATATATATATATATATATATATATATATATATATATGTATATATATGTATATATATATATACACACATACATACATATATGCATGTACGTATGTATGTATGTATGCATGTATAGGACTAGGATTGAGTATGAGTTCTGGCTGTGCAAGCACCAGGATCCGAGTCCCATCCCGACACTAAGAAGAAAGTATGTCATGACAACACTAGCCGGGCATCATGGTGGCACATGCCTGAAGCTCAGCACTTAGGAGGCAGAGGTAGGAGGATCTCTGTGAGTTCAAGGCCACCCTGAGTCTATATAGTGAATTCAGGTCAGCCTGGTCCAGGGTGCCACCATACCCTGGAACACAAACAACAACAACAAAAAGATGAGGGGAACAAGGCTGGTTAATTCTCCCTTTCTCTATCTCCTTACACATAAATTAATAAAATACTTATATAAAACATAAGGATGAGCCTGGACAGATGGATTAGTGGTCAAGGCACTTGCCTGTGAATCCTAAAGGCCCATGCACAACAAACCAGAACTGAATATACCTGAGGGACAAAGTGACACATGTTGAAGGTTGAACAAGCCTATGGAGTTTCATTACAGTGCCTATAGTCTATGGAATGCTAATTCTCTCTCTCCCTCCCTCCCTGGCTCTCCTCCTCTCTCTCTCTCTCTCTCATACACACACACACAAACACACACACACATAGACACACACACACTCACACACATACACACACACATTTAAAAATAAATCAAAAAACAGCCTCATGTGTTTGCCTAAAAAAATTAGAAAAGAAAACATGATATGCCTGGGAAGCCAAAGCACACAGGTTATATTTCCTAGGACACACATTAGCCAGATGTTCGAGAGGGCACACAGGTCTAGAGATTTTCTGCAGCGGCTGTAGGCTCTGGCTAGCCCATTCTCTATCTTTCTCCCTTTTTCTCTGTCAAATAAATAAAGAAATAAAAATAAAATATTTTTTAGAAAGAATGGAGAAATTATGCAAGCCAGTGATGCTGGTATGAACCTTTAAACACAGCACTCTGGAGGCAGAGGGAGGGGACCACTGTCACTTAGAGGCCAACATGGGACTACAATGAGACTCTACCTTGGAAAGCAAGTAAATATTAAAGATGAAATAAAATATAAAATATAAAGCCAGTACATTGAGTAAATAAAATTAAAGAAAATGTGAAAGAACCAAAAAAGCACTGTCTCGTATCATGTAAATGTCCACTTTCCTGTTCAAGCACTGTGACTCCTTTTTTGCTTTGAGTAAAAAAAAAACAGAGTAGATCCAAGTTCAGTGAGAAACTCTACTTCAGGGAAATAAATTGGGCAATTGAGCAAAGTGGACACCGCATGTCTTCAACTTCTCCCCACATATGCATCTGGGAACACATACATACGAACTGCAACAAATACTATATACACACAGCATCATGGTAACAAACACATTTCCAAAACCTTTTGTTTTCCATTAAAATAAGTATCAAAGTATGGAAAGAATAATATGATTTAGAGGCTTTTTGTGTTAATTGAATGCAAAGGTATATATGTCCCAGGTCGATTAAATAGTAAAGATATAAAAAATATAAAAATGGTGAATGCATCTGGACAGTGCTTGCAGTTGCTAGAGGCCCTGTAGGGTCTATTCTTTCTGTCTCTTATCTCTCTCTCTGATTGTACCTCAAAAACTTTTGAGACAGAGAAAGAGAGAGACCAAATATGGACATTTTGTTACTAAAAACAAGTTCCAGACATATGAAATATTTGTATCTACCTCTGCAAGGGGAATGAGGAATAAAGCACCATTAACTGCAGAGCATCTCACCACTCTTTAAATTCAATATATATCTTTTTGGTTATTCTTCTTCTTTTAATACTTATTAATTTTCTTATTTTGAGGTAGGGTCTCACTCAAACCCAGGCTGAACAAGAATTCCCTATGTAGACTCAGGGTGGACCTCAAACTCACAGCAATCCTCCTACCTCTAACCCACGTCCTTGTTATAATGGCAATCACCCAAACATTTAAAACTATTTGTAGAATTGGACCCATTATGCAAACTTTTCATTTCATGTGTGATTTTCCTTTATCAAGAGTTTTGATTATCTTAAACACATTGAGATTGAAGTAATGGCTTGCAACTTTATTCCCAGCACTGCCTGAAGAGGTGTACAAAGTAAAGTTACCTACGAGTCAAAGTTAGCCTGATATTATGAACAAGTACATCTGATAACCAAAGAATGACTGGTATGTTTGTGGTAACCATTGACTTTATTGTGTCTATTAATTTTAAAATACCCATGGGTATGGTGCCAGTTAGGGGGAGAATAGAATTGGGTGAAATATACAGAAGCCATGACAGTGGCTTTAAGTAAAAAATCTGACTGCCTCCTGTGACACACAAACAGAGTCATGTCCACATTCTGTTGTTGAGTGTCTGGTTTGACTTCCACAGTGGCAATGAGAACCAAGGACAAAAAACATAGACCATCAATACCAGAAAAGTTATGTGCACCCCTATAACCAAACATAGGTTCATGAGGTACCTGAAAAGCATGTGTAATCCCTGCTCAAGTCTTCATGGGAATTGAAGTCCTTACAGAGGTCTTGAGACAGTGCATATGAGTGCTGAGCTCCTTTCTAGCCAGAGGAACACACTCTGTTTGAGAGAGTAGACCCTTAAGAGACTCATAACTTCAATTCGGGAAATATTAGCCAAGAAAACCCGTATGCAAGTTTTGACATTATTTTGCCTCGTAAGCCCAGGTAAAGTGTGACAACTGCACAGAAAAAAAAAACAAGAGTATCATAGTCAAGAAGTCTATCACAACAGATGGGGTCCTATTTCAGGCACACATGAGACCCTTCATGACACACGGAGGATGCAGGAGGAATGAAGGACCACAAATTTAAGCTACTAGAAAGTCATTCAGATTCCCTCCATTCATTCAATATCATTCACAATTAGCAATGACAATATGGTATGTACTTCACACAAGGTCCACCATTAACCATTAAAGACCTGAGTGATTATTACTGCTTAAGGGATTTGCCTGCCAAGCAAAGAACCGAGGTTAGCTTCCCAGGACCAATATTAGCGAGATGCTCAAAAGAGCACACACATCCTGAGATTGTCTGCAATGGCTGTAGGCTCTGGCATGCA
>CM070791.1:29827637-29842602 GCA_036346955.1 Dipus sagitta
GAGATGGGAGGACGGAGACCTTTTTGTGCTGTGTGCTTAAAAATTTTCTTCTGACACAAAGTAAATGAATAAATAAATGTCGAGAACAAACAAATAAAGCAGATATTGCTTAAGGAATTTGCCTGCCAAGAAACAGCACCCGGGTTACATTCCCCAAGACCCACATTAGCCTAGTGATCAATAGGACACACATGTCTGGAGATTGTCTGCAGTGGCTCTGGGCTCTGGTGTGCCCATTCTCTCTCTTTCTCCCTTTTTCTTTGTCAATTAAATAAACAACTAAATATACAATTTTTTTTAAAAAGGAAAGAGAAAGTATCCAGCCCAGTGGTTCTGAAATAACCTTTAAATCCAGCACTCTGGAGCAGATGTAGAAGGATCTCTGTGAGTATAAGCCTAACCTCAGGACTACAGTGAGAACCTACCTTGAAAAGGAAAGCAAAAAAAAAATAATAATAAAATAATAAAATAAAATATAAGCTTTCAGGCCTAATACTCTGAGCTAATAAAATTAAAGAAAATGAGAAAGGAAAAAAAAGCACTATATATGGTCATGTAAATGTCCACTTTCCTATTGGAGCACTATGACTTCTATTTTGCTTTCCAACCAAAAAAAAAAAATAGAGGTGACCCAGAATCAGTGACAAACTCTGCTTCAGGGAAATAAATTGGACAATTAAGCAACGTGGACACCGCATGCCTTCCACTTCTCCCCACATATGCAACTGCAATCACAAACATACAACACACAGAAAACACTACAGAAACACACTATTGTGGTAAGAAATATATTTCCCACATTGTTTTTTTTTCTTCTTTAAAACAAATATCAAATGTTGGAAAGAAGTATATAATTTTGTGCATATTTTATGGTGGTTGAATGCAACACTTTATATGTCCCAGGTCAATTAAAGAGTGCATATGTAAAGAAAAATGTAAAAATTGTGCATGTATCTGGAGATTCCTTGCAGTGGCTAGAGGCCCTGGAGGGCCCATTCTTTCTGTATCTTCTCTCTCTCTCTCTCTCTGCTTATAACTAACTTGACTTTTGAGACAGAGAGAGATAGAGGGAAAATTAGGACTTTTGTTACTGAAAACATGTTCCAGACATATGTACCTTGTTTTGCATCTACCTCTACATGGGGACTGAGGAATAAAGCACCATTAACTACTGAGCCATCTCGCCAGTCTCCAAATACATGATATATATTTTTGGGTATTATTATTCTTCCTATTATTATTATTTTGTTTTTCGAAGTAGGGTCCACTCTAATGTAGGCTGACCAGGAATTCCCAATGTAGTCTCAGGGTGGCTTCAAACTCACTGCAGTCCTGCTACCTCTGCACTCACATCCTGGTTATAATGGCAATCACTCGAACATTTAAAACTATTTGTAAAATTGGACCCATTATGCAAACTTTTCAATCCATATGTAATTTTCCTTAATCAAGAGTGTTGATTATCTTGAACACATTGGGATTGAAGTAATGACATGTACCTTTATTCCCAGCACTGCCTGACAAGGCATATAAAGTAAAGTTAGCTATGAGTTAAAGGTAGCCTGATATTATGAACAAGTACATCTGATGTCCAAAGAATGACTAGCATGTTTCTGGTAACTCGAATGGATTGTGCCTAATAATTTAAACACCCATTGGTATAGGTCCCACTTAGGTGAGAATAGAGTGGGGTGAAATGTACAGAAGCCATGACACTGGTTTTATGTATGAAACCTCCCTGCCTCCTGTGATACACAAACAGAGTTAACTCCACATCCTGTTGTTCAGAGTCAGGTTATTCTTCCAAAGAGGCATTGAGAAACAAAGACAAAAAACATAGACCAACAATACAAGAAAAGTTATGTGCACACCTGTAAATAAACAAAGTTCCATATACCCAATTTATGAAGGACCAACAAGACAGCACAGAGGAATAGAGATGGGCAGCAGTGCTACTTGAAGCTACAGTTTGAAAACCTACAGTAGGTCGGGCTGGATGGTGCATGCCTTTAATACCCAGCAGTCGAAAGGGAGAGAAGGCAGGATCACCATGATTTTGCTGCCATACTGAGACTGCACCATGAATACATTGACAGCATGTTGAAGAGGGAAGCTCTACCATCAAAAAAATGGAAAAGGAAGAAGGAAAGACAGACAGACAGACACACACACACACACACAGAGCGAGAGAGAGAGAGAGGAGGGAGAAAGAGAAAGTGAGAGAATGATGGGGACAGAGGAAATGGCTTAGTGGTTATTTAATTTCACAGCAAAGACAACAGATCTGTATTTGAGTTCCCAGGACCCACGTAAGTAAGATGATGCAGAAGGGGGCACATGTTTCGGGAGTTCATTTACAGAGGATAGAGTCCCTGGCAGGCTAATTCTCCCTTTTTCTCTAATTGTCGCTTTCTCAACTCCTTTCCAGCCAGAGAAACACACCCTCCTTGAGGTAATAGACCCTTAGGAGACTCATAACTGCAAATCAGAAAGTATGATTCAATAAAACCCATATGCAAGTTTCAACATTTTTGTCTTGTAAGCCCAAGTAAAAATGTGAAGACTGTAGAGGAAAAATTAAGAATCTCAGAGTCAAGAAATCTATCCTGACAGGATGGGGTCCTTTTTCAGGAACACATGAGACCCTTCACGACCCATGGGGGATTCAGGTTGAATGAAGGACCACAAACGTAATCTACTGGGAAATCATCCACATGCCCTCTGTTCATTAAGTATAATTCACAATTAGAAATGACAATATGGTAAGTACTTCACACTAGGTCCACCATCAACCATTAAAGAATTGATTGATTGCTTACTGCTTAAGGGATGTGGCTGCCAAGCCAAGGGACCCAGGTTAGAGTCCTCATGACCCAAATTAGCCAGATGATCAAGAGGGCACACAGGTCTGGAGATTGTCTGCAGTGCCTGTAGGCTCTGGCTTGCCTATTATCTCTCTCTCTCCCTTTTTCTCTGTCAAACAGAAAGAGAAAAAAAAACTTAAATATTCTTAAAAAGTATGAAAGAATTATCCAGCCCAGTGATGCTGGTATAAATCTTTAAACACAGCACTCTAGAGGCAGAGGTAGGGCATCGCTATGAGATAGAGGCCAATGTGGGACTCAGTAAGACTCTACCTTGAAAAGCAAAGAAAAATTAAAAAAGGAATTAAATATAAACCTTCAAGCCAAATACTTTCAGCTAAATAAAATTAAAGAAAATGAGAAAGAACCAAAAAAGCACTATCTCTTCTCACGTAAATGTCTGCTTTCCTGTTGGAGCACTGTGACGTCTATTTTTCTTTGAGTACAGAAATGGAGGAGATCCAAGTTGAGAGAGAAACTCTGCTTCAGGGAAATAAATTAGGTAACTGAGCAAAGTGGAAACCACATGTCGTCCACTTCTCCCCACATATGCATCTGCAAACACATACATACAACCCAAAACAAACACTACATACACACACTATCATGGTAACAAAAACATTTCCCAAATCTTTTTTTTTCCATTAAAATAAATGTGAAAGTTGGGATAGAATTATATAATTTTCAGGGTTTTTAATTTAATTCAATGCAAAGCTATATATGTCCCAGGTCAATGAAATGGTAAGCATATAAAGAAATATATAAAAATGGTGCATGTATCTGGAGAGTGCTTGCAGTGCCTAGAGGCCCTGGAGTATCTATTCTCTCTGTATCTCATCTCTCTCTCTCTCTCTCTCTCTCTCTCCCGCTTGTACCTAAATAACCTTTTGAGACAGAGAAAAGAGAGAGCAAATATGGACATTTCGTTACTGAAAACAATTTCCAGACATGTAATTTTTGCATCTACCTCTACAAGGGGAATGAAGAATAAAGCATCATTAACTACTGAGCCATCTCAGCAGTCTCCCAAAACAATATATACCTTTTTGGGTATTCTTATTATTATTATTCTTATTATTTCGGGTTTTTGAGGTAGGATCTCCCTCAATCCCAGGCAGACCAGGAATTCTCTATGTAGTCTCAGGGTGACCTCAAACTCACAGGAATCCTCCCACCTCTGACCCACATCCTGGGTATAATGGCAATCACCCAAACATTTAAAACAATTTGTAGAATCGGACCCATTACACAAACTTTTCATTTCATGTCTCATTTTCCTATATCAAGAGTGTTGATTAGAATTCCATTGTGTGGAATTCTGTATAGCAGTAAGAAAAAATGACACAATGATTTTTGAGGAAAAATGGTTGAACCTGGAACAGATCATTCTCAGTGAACTTACCCAATCACAGAAAAAAAAAAAAAAATCGCCATATAGTCTCACTCATCTACAGCACCTAACCTGAACCTTACCCAAGAGACTTTACATACCCAGCAAGCATCTCGTCGGCCTAGACACTAGGATGGAAGGGGACGGAGCAGAGGGCATCAAAGGGGTGGGAAAAACAAATCTAGACCCAAATGGCAATGGTACCATAAAATTCTACTTACTAAAAGACAGAACAAATGACTGATCTTTCACCAGGCCCTTACAGGGAACACATGAACCACAAGATACTGCAGGGGGTGGAACATGACTAACCTTAATCTTCTACATCTTCCCTCCCTCCTTCTCCCTGCCCCCCCCTCTCTGTTCTCTCTAACTCTTTTATATTAGTTCCCTTTTTCCTCATTTTCTTGGTGGGCACTGACCTGTAACTCTCAGTACCAGCATGGGGCTACCATCCACAATGAGCTTTTGATCAGCGAGACCTACAAGGTTTCCTAAAAGACAGACAGATTTCTGTCAGAGTACTTGATGACCCCCCCCAAAGATTAGTGGTAAGACCCTACTGCTGAAGACACCTTATGTGGTTGACGTGCAAAATAGAATGGCATGGCTGGAAGTTGGAAGACAATCAGTCCCCAGACAGTCAGCGCATCTAGTGCCAGAAGGTGCTACATGGGCGACTGGGGGAAAATGACCAATATCTGTCCAAGGAACTCATAGCCTAACCTACTTAGCAGCAAATAACCTGTTGGGATGCCCACACAAGGGCAATAGTGACACAAAGCCATGGAGAGGAACCAACTGCTCTTAATTTGGCTAACTGATCTCCTCAGTGGTACGGGACCCATAGCTGGAGCTGGGAAATAAGTCAGAACCATATACAAACATAATCCCACTCACCAATATCAAGCTACCCTCAATCATGGGCTACAAGAGGGCCTACACCTATTAAATTCTCTATAAAAAAAAGTAAGGGTTATCGCTTTTGTCCTGGTGCTAACTTACTCTCTGTTGCAGAATCTGTTTCTCTTTTTCAGATACATGTAGATCCTAAGGAGGCCATCATACCTCCAAAGGGCCCCGGCTGAAAATAAGAAAAATTGGTGAAACAAGCAAGGGTGCTGTTTTCCTGATGAGCTGGATACCAGCAGAAGGGGGAAGGAGACCAACACATTGAGATTGAAATAGTGGTATGCACCTTTATTCCCAGCACTGCCTGAAAAGGCATATAAAGAAAAGTTAACTATGAGTCAAAGGTAGCCTGATATTATGAACAAGTACATCTGATGTCCAAAGAATGACTAGTATGTTTTTGGTAACCCTTGACTCGATTGTTTCTAGTAATTTTGATGCACCCATTAGTATGGTGCCACTTAGTTGAGAACAGAGTGGAGTGAAATGTGCAGAAGCAATGACAGTGGCTTTAAGTATAAAATCCCACTGCCTCCTGTGATACACAAACAGAATCAACTCCACATCCTGTTGTTGAGTGTCTGGTTTAACTTCCACAGAGGCAATGAGAAACAGGGACAAAAAACAGAGACAAACAATACCAGAAAAGTTATGTGCACCGCTGTCACCAAATACAGTTTCAGAACCTACAGGACGCGATGCTGGATGGTGCAGGCCTTTATTACCCAGCACTCAAAAGGCAGAGAAAGCAGGAGCACCATGAATTTGCAGCCATACTGAGAGTGCCACCATACCCTGGAACACAAACAACAACAACAAAAAGATGAGGGGAACAAGGAAGGTTAACTCACTTTCTATCTTCTTACACATAATGTAATGAAATATATATTAAAAAAATCAGGATGAGGCTGGTGAGATGGATTAATGGCCAAGGCACTTGCCTGTGAAGCCTAAAGCCCCATGCATGACAACCCCGAACTGCATATACCTGAGGGAAAAAGTGACACATGCTCAAGGTCGAACATGCACACAAGGTTGTGAAGCTGTATGGAGATTCATTACAGTGCCTATAGGCTATGGAATGCTAATTCTCTCTCTCTCTCTCTCTTTCTCTCTCTCTCCTTCCCTTCACCCTGCCTCCCTCTCCTTCTCCCTTCCTGCCTGTCTCTCTCTCTATCTAACACACACACACACACACACACACACACACACACACACACACGTAAAAATGAATCAAAAACCCGTTCAAGCCGGGCGTGGTGGCGCACGTCTTTAATCCTAGCACTCGGGAGGCAGAGGTAGGAGGATCGCCATGAGTTCAAGGACACCCTGACCCTTCCAGGTCAGCCTGGGCTACAGTGAGACCCTACCTTAGAAAAACAAAAAAACAAACAAACAAACAAAAAAACCCGTTCAATGGGTTTGCCTTAAAAAAACTCTTTTAAAAACGATGATATGCAATTTTTGCATGTGGATGTGTGTCGCCAGGTAGAAATAAAATACTGCTCCTTTTACGTCTAAAACCTACAGTAGACCAGGCTAGATGGTGCATTCCTTTAATACCCAGCACTCCAAAGGAAAGGAAGTGTAGGTTTTCAAACTGTCCCTTCAAGAAGCACTGTTGCTCTTCTCAATTCCCCTTTGCTGTCTTGTCAGGCCTTCATAAAGTGGGGCTATTGACCTGTGTTTATTTACAGGGGTACACATATCTCTTCTTGTATTTTAGGTCTATGGTTTTTGTACGTGTTTACCATTGCCTCTGTGGAAGTAAAACCTGTCAATAACAGGATGTGGAGTTGACTCTATTTTGGTATCACAATAGGCTGTGGGATTTTATAAGGAAAGCCACTGTCATGGCTTCTGTACATTTCACCCCACTCTATTCTCACCTAAATGGCACCATACCATTGCCTGTTTCAAAATTACTAGCCACAATCCAGTCTAGGGTTACCACACATATACTAGTCATGCTTTGGTTATCAGATATACTTGTACATAATATCAGCCTACCTTTGACTCATAGCTTACTTTAATATATGCCTTTTCAGCAGTGCTGGGAATAAAGAAGTATGAAATTACTTCAATCTCAATGTCTTTAAGAAAATCAAGTCTGTTGATAAAGGAAAATCACAGATGAAAGGAAACGTTTCAGTAATGGATCCAATTTTACAAATAGTGTTAAATGTTTGGGTGATTGCCATTATCTCAGTTTTCTTTTCTTTAAAACAAATACCTCTGTCTGCTTGTAACTAAATTAATTTTTGAGACACTGAGAGACAGAGTGAATTAGGACTTTTTCTAACTGAATACAAATTCCAGACATATGTACCTTCTTTACATCTGCCTCTTCATGGGGACTGAGGAATTAAACACCATTAACTACTACCATGTCACCAGTCTCCAAATACACTATATCATTTTTCATTAAATTCATCAATTTTTAGACTTCATTCCATCACAAAGAAGTAGCAAGACTACTGAACTGGGATGTCTGAAATTTGAGTGAACAGGACACTATGTGCCTGTTTCTCTAGGAATGACAGAGCCCAAGTAAGCACACATTATTTGGCTGAAGGAGGAAGTACTCCAAGAGTCCAAAGCGAGCTGATAGGTCATGAGGCGCTTCCTCAAATATAAAATATTCAGAGATTTAAAAACCTTAGAGAAAGTTTTCGTTCACTTTCTAGGACTGTGCCCTACACATTGTCGTTGATGATTATTATGAGTCATGTTTTCAGGAATGTGCACAGATGTCAGTGCAGGAATAGTGAAAGAGAGGCCGAACTCCACAACATAAAAGGAGTAGTAATTTACTTCTAACTGCTGACAAAATATGAACATGCAAAAATTACATATCATGTTTTCTTTTTAATTTTTTTTAGGCAAACACATTAGACTGGTTTTTGATTTATTTGTAAATGTATGTGTGTCAGTGTGAGTGTGTGTGTGTGTGTGTGTGTGTGTGTGTGTGTGTGTGTGTTTGTGAGTGTGTGTGTGTGTGAGAGAGAGAGAGATAGAGAGAGTGAGAGAATTAGCATTCCATAGCCTATAGGCACTGTAATGAAACTCCGTATGCTTGTGCCACCTTGTGTGCATGTTCAACCTTGAACATGTGTCAATTTGTCCCTCAGGTATATGCAGTTCTGCTTTGTTGTGCATAGGTCTTTAGGCTTCACACACAAGTGCCTTGACCATTAATCCATCTCTCCAGCCTAATCCTTATTTTTATATAAGTATTTTATTAATTTATGTCTAAGCAGATAGAGAGAAAGAGAGAGTTAACCAGCCTTGTACCCCTCATCTTTTCTGTTGTTGTTTGTGTTCTAGGGTATGGTGGCACCCTGGCCCAGGCTGACCTGAATTAACTATGTGGACTCAGGGTGGCATTGAACTCACAGATATCCTCCTACCCCTGTCAACTAAGTGCAGAGCTTAACCCATTTGCCACCATGATGACCGGCTAGTGTTGTCCTGAAGCACTTTTCTTCTTAGTGTCGGGATGGACCTCAGCTCCTGGTGCTTCCGCAGTGAGCACTCATCCTCAATCCTAGTCTTATACATACATACATTTATACATGCGTACCTACATATATATGTGTATATATATATATATATATATATATATATATATATATATATACACACACACACACACACACACACACACACACACACACATATGGACCTATACATAACATATATACATATATATAGACATATAGACACACACACACCCACCCCCCCACACACACATATATATATGTATATAATTATTTGAGAGTTAGGCAGAGAGAGACAGAGATGGATTGGTAAACCAGGCCTCCAGCCACTGCAAATGAACCCCAGATGCATGCACCACCTTTGGAATCTGGCTTACGTGGGGTCTGGTGGGGTGGGACCTAGGTTTTGTTGTTGTTGTTGTTTCTCTGCAGGCAGGAGCCTTAATTGCTAAGCCATCTCTCCAGTCAGGATTTATTTTTTTTGTCATTGCTAATTGTGAATGATACTGAATGAAAGGAGGGAATGTGGATGATTTTCCAGTAGCGCACGCTGGTGGTCCTTCATTCCACCAAAACTTGTATATGGGTTTTATTGAGTCATATTTTCCGATTTGAATTTATGAGTCTCCTAAGGGTCTACTGCTTCAAACAGAGTGTGTTCCTCTGGCTAGAAAGGAGCTAAGCACTTACATGCATTGTTGCAAGTCTTCTGTAAGATCTTCAGTTCCCATGACGATGTGAGGAGGCAATTCACATGCTTTTCAGGTACCTCATGATTCTATCAGACAGAGATTCCCTGCCCATTCGTGTCATTCACTTTCACCTGTAATTTGCAGATTCTCTAACGTAGGATGAGGTTAATGAATACTCTATCTCCCTCCACCTCTCTCTCTCTCTCTATGACACACACACACTTTTCCAAAAAAATAAATAAAAATAAATTTTTTTAGAAATATGAGGAATTGCCTGGCATGGGTACTCTGGTGGTTTCAACAGATGGCCCCCAATATATTCAGATATTTGTTTGAAGTTTGCATCTGCAGCCACCTGGCTGGAGGCAATGTCACTGGGTGGATCTTAAAGTGTGGTGGTGGGTTTCAGATTTCAATCTAAGGGATTAAAGGGAATAAAGGTTCATGCCACTACATCAACCTCAATGTGTTTAAGATAATCAACACTCTTCATATAGGAAACTCACACAAGAAATGAAATGTTTTGGTAATGGTTCTGATTCTACAAATTATTTCAAACGTTTGGTTGATTGACATTCTAACCAGGATGTGGGTCAGAGGTAGGAGGATTGCTGTGAGTTTGAGGCCACTCTGAGACTACATAGGGAATTCCTGGTCAGCCTGGGTTAGAGTGAGACCCTACTTCAAAAAAGCAAAATAATAAGTGGGTTGTATATATGTGTTTGAAGATGCAAATTTCAGGTCAAAATGAATGCCATGGAGGACCAGGGAATCTCTGTCTGATAGAATCATGAGGTACCTGAAAAGCATGTGAATTGCCTGATCACATCTTCATGGGAACTGAAGACCTTACAGAGCACTTGAGACAGGGCTTATGACTGCTGAGCTCTTTTCTAGCCAGAGGAACACACACTGTTTGAGGCAATAGACCCTTTAGGAGACTCGTAAATTCAAATTGGAAAATAAGTCTCAATAAAACCCATATGAAGTTTCGACATTCTTTTTGCCTTGTAAACCCAGGTAAAATTGTGAAGACTGGAAAGAAATATTTAAGAGTCTGAGAGTCAAGTATTCCATCCTGACGGATGGGGTCCTCTTTCCAGCACACATAAGACCCTCCATGACGCTTGGGGAATGCAAGTGGAATGACGGAACACAAACATAAGCTACTGGAAAATCATAAGCATTCCCTCCATTCATTCAGTATCATTCACAATTAGCAATGAAAATACAGTAAACACTTCACACAAGGTCCACCGTTAACCATTAAAGAATTGAGTTGTTGGTTACTGCTTAAAGGATTTGCCTGCCAAGCCAAAGCACCCAGTTTAGATTTCCCAGGACCCACATTAGCCAGATGCTCAAGAGGCCACACATGTCTGCAGATTGTCTGCAGTGACTGTAGGCCATGGCGTGCCCATTCTCTCCCTTTCTCCCTTTATCTCAGTTAAATAAATAAAGAAATAAAAATAAAATATTTTTAAAAAGAAAGAAATCATTGTCCAGCCCAGTGATGCTGGGAAGAACCTTTCAACCCAGCACCCTGGAGGCAGATGTAGGGGATCGCTATGAGTTAGAGGCCAACCTGGGACTACAGTGGGACCCTACCTTGAAATGCAAAGAAAAATTAAAAATAAAATAAATATAAACCTTCAAGCCTAACATATTGAGCTAAATCAAATTAAGGAAAGTGAGAAATAACAACAACAACAAAAAAGATGCACTATCTCTGATCATGCAAATGTCCACATCCCTGTTGCAGCACTGTGACTTCTAATTTGTTTTGAGTCCAAAAAATACAGAAGATCCACGTTCAGTGAGAAACTCTGCTTCAGGACAATAAATTCTACAATTGAGCAAAGTGGACTCTGCATGTCTTCCACTTCTCTCCACATATGCATCTGCAAACACATACATACTACCCACAATATATACTATATACACACATTATCATGCTTTGAAATACATTTCCAAATCCTGCTTTTTCTTTCTTTAAAATTATTATCACACATTGGGAAGAATTATATAATTTTGAGGCGTTTATTATGATAATTGAATGCAAAATATATGTCCCAGGTCGATTAAACAGTACAAATGTAAATAGAAATATAAAAATGGTGCATGTACCTGGAGAGTGCTTACAGTGGCTGGAGGCCCTGGAGTGTCCATTCTTTCTATCTCTCATCTCTCTCTCTCTCTCCTTGTAACTAAAATAACTTTTGAGACAGAGAGAGAGAGAGAGAGAGGGAGAGGGAGAGGGAGAGAGAGAGAGAGAGAGAGAGGAAATTAGGACTTTTTCTTATGGAAAACAAGTTCCAGACATATGTACTTTTTTGATCTACCCCTACACAGAAACTGAGGAATAAAACACCATTAACTACTGAGCCATCTCATCCGCCTCCAAATACAATATATATCTTTTGGGGTACTATTCTTATTCTTATTCTTATCATTTTTTTGAAGTAGGGTCTCACTCTCTAACGCAGGCTGACCAGTCATTCCCTATGTATTCTTAGGGTTGTCTCAAACTCACAGAAAACCTCATACCTCTGCAACCACATCTGGTTATAATGACAATCGACCCAACATATAAATCTATTTGTAAACTTTGACCCATTCCACAAACTTTTCATTTCATCTGTGATTATCATTTATCAAGAGAGTTGATTATCACAAAGACATTGAGATTGAAGTAAAGGCATGCACGTTTATTCCCTGCACTACCTGAAAAGGCATGTAAGGTAAAGTTAGCAATGAGTCAAAGGTAGTTTGATATTTGAACAGTAACACCTGATAACCAATGAATGACTAGTATGCTGGTGGTAACCCAAGACAGGATTGTGCTAGCAATTTTGAAACAGCCAATGGCATGTTGCCATTTAGGTGAGAAAAGAGTTTCTATGTTTGTGGAGGTGGGATGGCCTATGAGTTTCTGCCCACCAATTGGACGGGCCTGTGTGCACCAACCACCTTAATCCCAGATGTAGATACCATTCCTGAAAATGAGGCCCTCCCTATGCCCTCTTTTGATTATATCGGAGGGAGACTTATCTCCAACAGCAGCTAGATTCCCTGGCTGAGGTAGTCCTACAAAACAGAAGAGGACTAGACATACTAATGGCCAGAAAAGGGAGGCATATGCTTGTTTTTACAGGAAAAATGCTGCTTTTATGCCAATAAACTGAAAATCGTCCAGGACAAGATTAAGAGGCTCCAGGAAGACTTGGAGACAAGGCAGAGGGGACCTCCAGGACAGCCCACTGTGGACGGGCTTACATGACTTCTTACCCTACTTTCTCCCTCTACTTGGGCCCCTCCTTCTCCTTCTCTTTCTCCTCACTGTTGGACCCTGTGTAATTAATAAGATTACACAATTTATTCACCAATGGCTAGAGGCAATAAAACATCATTAGGTCGAAATACGTTATCACAGGCTCGCTACTCAGGAGTCAAGCTCCTCATATAACTGGCTATCCTAATATGAGCGTCCCTCCTCTGCCCTCCATCTGACCAATGATGGGTAAGATCTCAGCTAGGCTGTGACAACTTAAGACAGGTCATGGAGTAGATTCTCAACGAGCTGGATACATGGAACCCAGTGATGGGTAAGATCCCCAGAGGGGGCCAACATAAGACAGGTGCCATGTTTTCCACCATGCTTACAAAACAAAAGGGGGAGATATTGGGCCATGAGAGGCCCAGACGTGAGGCCTAGGGGAACTGCCTGAGCCTAGCTAAAGTTTGGCAACCTGTCTCTGGCCAGCTAGGACTCAGCAAAATGCCTAATTGCTTCTGGCCTGCTACTTCCGCGTAGGAGTTGGAGTTATCATTTCAATAGTCACAGTTTACTATTGGCCCTTACCTCTCCCCCAATCGTATAATCTCCACCTTCGTTCTCAACATTATATAGGCAACTGCCTGTAACAATAAACCAAGTTCCTGCTTCCACAAGACTCCCTGCTCAGTATGGTATTTCTCCGGTGACTAGGAGAGGTTCAGAGTCGGCCGAAGTTCACCCTCTTCCTCAACCCCTTGGGAGGAACCAGCAGGCCTGGTCCTTCCTCAGCACAACCTGCGGGGGGAGCCTGGCAAAACAGGGCTAGAGAGATGGCATAGTGGCTAAGGAACTTGCCTGCAATGCCAAAAGACCCAGTTCTGATTCCCCAGAAGAAAACTAAGCCACGGGCACATTTTGGCTCATGCATACATGTGTAGTTCATGTGCAGTGGCTAGAGACCCTGGTGTACCTTTTCTATCCCTCCTTTTTCTCACTGAAGACCATGATACCCTGGAATGCACTATGCAGTCTCAGGGTGGCATCGAAGTACCACGATCTTCCTTCCTCAGCGTCAAAAGTGCTCTGATTAAGGACGTGTGCCACCATTCCTGGCTAGTCTAGATAAATTTGTGCACTCCATGTTCAGTGGGATCCTGTCTCAAAAAATGTGGTGGAGGGCAACTGAGGAAGATCATTGTCAACTACATGGCCCCACACACAAGCCCATACACATGCACCTGCACACATACCCATCGCTACACATATACAAGCAAACATATATACACATGAACACATACCACACATATATATGGACAAAAAATCAACTTCAGAATGGGGTCCCTTGTTTATGCTCTTTCCCTCAATTATTATGAGTTTTTTAAGGGTATCATTCATTTGATTATTATTTATTTTCATGAAAAGAGAGATAAAGGGAAGAGAAAGAGAGAGAGAGAATGGGTGATACAGAGACTACAGCTGCCATGCCACTTTGTGCATCTGGCTTTACATGGATAATGGAGAACCAAACCAGGATTGTTAGGCTTTGCAGACAAGAGGCTAAAGCACTGAGCCATCTCTCTAGCCTGCTATCAATTGTTTTTAAGAATGGTCTGTTGTTAGTCTTTCCTAAAAAAGGGTAATAGGGCTGGGGAGATGGCTTAGCATTTAAGTACTTGCCTGTGAAGGCCAAGGAAGGCGTTTTGAGTCATCTTCCCCAATACCTACGAATGCCACATGCACAAAGTGGTGCATGCATCTGGAGATGGTTTGCAGTGCCTGCAGGTACTGATAAGTCCTCTCTCTCTCTCTCTCTCTCTCTCTCTCTCTCTCTTCTCTCTCTCTGTGTGTGTGTGTGTGTGTGTGTGTAACTCTGAAATAATAATCAGGAAAATAAATTTAAAAAATGGTAATATACAGCTCAGACTCCTTAGCCCATAGTTTGTATTTTTCCAGCAATTAGCTCAGCAGATTTCCTTCCAGTTCTTTCCTTCTTCTGTGGTTGTGTGATTCCAAAATTGAGCAGTTTCCACTTCCTGCACTACCACTCCACTTTCATCCACGCTGATGGTCTTGCATAATTTGGGCATCTTTACTCATGTATTGTTCCAAGATTTTATTTTTATTTATTAATAAACGAAAGAGGTGGGGAGGATATGGGCACAATAGGGCTTCTATCCACTGCAAATGAACTTTAGATACCTGTGACACCTTGTACATCTGGCTTCACATGGGTACTGGAGAATTGATGTTGGGTCTTTGGCTTTGTTGGCAAGTGCCTTAACCACTCAGCCATCTCTCCACACCTTGATTCATGTTTGGATAGGGGTTCA
>CM070791.1:29850316-29862995 GCA_036346955.1 Dipus sagitta
CCTCCCAATTCAGTTTTTCTGTAAGAATATTGCTTAATTTCTCCTTGTTTTCTGAAAGCTCATTGAATTTCCTTAAGAAGAGATAATGTTTTTTGTTCTCTCTCATTTCCTTTAAATTCATTTTGCTCAAGGTATTTGGCTTAAAGGTTTATAGTTTATTTTACTTTTAATATTTCTTACTTTTCAAGAGTGGGTCTCAAGGTCATCCCAGGTTGGCCTCTAACTGATAGCGATCCCCTACCTCTGCCTCCAGAGTTTCATACCAGCATCACTGGCCTGGATAATTTTTTACTTCTTTTTAAAAGATATTCTTTTTTATTTCTATCTTTATTTGACAGATAAAAAGGGAGTAAGAGAGAAAATGGGCAAGCCAGAGGCTACAACCACTGCAGACAATCTCCAGACGTGTGTGCTCTCTTGAGCATCTGGTTAATGTAGTTCCTGGGGAATTTAACCTGGGTGGTTTGGCTTGGCAGGCAAATCCCTTAAACAGTAAGCAATCACTGAAGTCTTTAATGGTTAATGGTGGACCTTGTGGGAAGTACCAACCATATTGTCAATGCTAATTGTGAATGATACTGAATGAATGGAGGGAATGTGCATGATTTTCCTGTAGCTTACATTTGTCATCTTTCATTTTACCTGCACCCACCATGAGTCATGAATGGTCTCATGTGTGCAAGAAAGAGTACCCCATCCATCAGTATACAGTTCTTGACTCTAAGACTATTAATTATTTTATGTCTACTCTTCACAATTTTGCCTGGGCTTACAAGGCAAAAAGAATGTTGAAATGTGAATATGGGTTTTATTGAGACATATTTTCCTATTTGAAGTTACAAGTCTCCTAAGGGTCTATTTCCTCACACAGAGTGTATCCCTCTGGCTAGAAAGGAGCTCAGCACTAATATGCACTGTCTGAAATCATCTGTAAGGCCTTCAGTTCCCTTGAAGATATGAGTAGGCAATTCACATGCTTTTCATGTACCTCATGATTCTGTCAGACACAGATTCCCTGGCACCTCATGGCATTCATTTTCACCTGGAATTTGCCGATTCTCTACCCTACATTGACAGCTTAATGCTCTCTCCCTAGGTTAGAGAATAAGCTCTTTGAGATAAATTATCAGATTTTTTGAGTGAACCTAGACTGCTGATGTATATCTATGTGGTATATGGACTTATTTCTCTTTCAATTCATCAATATTTTAAACTTTGTCCAATCACAAAGAATGAGCAAGCCAGAGCCTATAGCCACTGCAGACAATCTCCAGACCCATGTGTCCTCTCGACCATCCGGCTAAAGTTGGTCCTGTGCAATCTAACCTGGGTGCTTTGTCTTGACAGGCAAATCCCTTATGCGGTAAGTCATCACTCAAGACTTTAAATGGCTAATGGTGGACCTTGTGTCAAGTCCTGTGACTGCTAATTTTGAATGACATTCAATGAACAGAGTTAATGTGGATGATTTTTCCAGTACCTTACTTTTCTGGTCCTACATTCCACCAGCTTCCCCCATGGGCAATGAAGGGTATCATGAGTGCCCAAAAGAGGACCCCATCTGTCAGGATGGACTTCTTGACTCTGAGACTCCTAATTTTCTCTGTGCAGTCTTCACATTTTTACCTGGGCTGACAAGGCAAAAAAGAATGTTGAAACTTGCATATGAGTTTTACTGAGTCATATTTTCTGATGTGAAGTTACGAGTCTCATAAGGGTGTACTGGTTCAAACAGAGTGTGTTCCTCTACCTCGAAAGGAGGAAAGCCCTCATATGCACTCTCTCAAGTCTTCTGTAAGGTCTTCAGTTCCCATGAAGATGTGAGCAGGCAATTCATATGTTTTTCAGATACCTCATGATTTTATTACTCACAGATTCCCTGGCCTTTCATGGCATTCACTTTGACCTGGAATTTGCAGATTCTCTAACCTAGGGTGAGAGCTTAACGAATCCTCTCTCCCCCTCCAACTCTCTCTTTCTTTGTCATTCTTTTTCTACAAAATATAGAAAAATAATTTTTTATTAATATTAATATTTGCCTGGGGTGGTAGGGCTTGCCTTTAATCCCAGCACTCGGGTTGCAGAAGTAGGAGGATTGGCATGAGTTCAAAGACACCCTGAGACTACTTAGTGAATTCCAGGTGAGAATGGGCTAGAGAGAGTCCGTTCCTCAAAAAAGAAAAACAAAGCAAACGAAACAAATATACTAAAAATGACTCTCTTTATGTCAAGAAACGGTAGTATTTTCACTCTCTCAATCAACAAAATCGATTTAAGTGATATCACTTTTTCCTAGCCTGTTAGGCATGTTTTGAGAAGTCAGCAGTCTCTTGATTTGGAATAGTTTAAAAATTCATTGAAGGGTTGGAGACATGGCTGGGTGGATAAGATCCATTCCTGGAAAGTCTAATGACCTGAGTTCTACTTTCCAGTTCCTTTGTAAAGCTAGATGTACAGGCTGCATGAATCTGACCTTTGATTTCACTGACTAGAGGTCTTGGTGATCCTTTGTTATACTACTCCTTCCTCTCTCTGTCTCTCTTCTTTCTCTCTCTCCTTGCAAATAAATAAAAGTGTATTTTTTTTTTAAGAAATTGCCGGATGTCTTTAATCCCAGCACTTGGTGAGCAGATGCAGGAGGTTCACTGTGTCTAAGGTCAGCCTGGGACTAGATACTGAGTTCCAAGCCCTAGAGACAGACTATACCTGGAAACAGTGAATTATTAATTATATCTCTAAAATCAGTTTCTCGGTTAGAATATTGCTTAATTTCTCCATGTTTTCTTAAAGCTCATTGAATTTGCATAAAATATTATACTATCTGATTACTTTCTGGCACCTTATGGTTAGGTCTTCCTTTCTGACACACACACACACACACACACACAAGTCTGTTCATGTACATGCACCACTAAGCATGTGTGGAGGTGGAAGACAACTTTGGGTGTCTGTCCTCTACTTCTACCTTGGGATAGTCTCTTATTTAACATGCTGTGGAACTTCTGACATCCTACTGTCTTTGTCTCCTATTTCCTCATAGGCCCACTTGGAATCCAATTGGTATTCTAGAGATTTTGCATTTGGGTGGGTTCTGAGGGTCTGACCTCACGTCTATGAGCAGATTATATATCTCTTTGAGGGAGAGAAGAGAAAGAGAATGACAATCTAGGCCTCTAGCCAGTATACAAACAAACTCAAATTGCATGTGTCACCCTCTGCATGTGAGTTTTCCTGGGAAAATGCAAATCAAACAGGTGGCATTTTGGTTTAGTTGGAAGCACCTTCACTGCTCAGGTATCTGTCAAGATGCCCATGACCACTAATTTTTTGATGATTTTTCTTAAGACAGAGAAAAGGAGAGAGGGGGTGGGGAGAAATAGAGAGAAATAGAAAGAGAGAGAAAAACTGAAAGAGAAAGAGAAAGAGAGACAGAAAGAGAAACAGAAACAGAAACAGAAAGAGTGGGCTCTTCAGGATCCACATAAAGCCAGACCCAAAAATTTGCAAAAAAAAGCAGGAGTTTGTTCAGGATTCCAGGGTTCCTGGTGCACCCATTCTTTTTTTTACTCTCTCCGTCTGCTTCTGTTTGTTTTCCTGTCTCTCAAATATGTAATAAAAAATCAAGGTTGAGTACAGTTTAAATTTTTCTCTTTCAAGAGATATGTGTAATGGAATCTAAATGTTTTTACCTACATAAACTAAAACCGGTTGTGAGCGCATGTGAACACACACACAGATACACACACACACACAAAACATACACACATTTCCTGTAAAGGTCAAGGAAACGTCTTCCTTCTTTTACATATATATATATATATGTATGTATGTATATATATATGTTTACTTGATTATGGCAAACTGCTCTTCCATACATTTTCATGAGCATTAGAGTTTTTTTACATTATTCCCTAATTTTTTAAAACATTTCCCATGATTATCAGAAATTTCCCCTAATAATACCCTTCCTCCCACCCCTTCCCCCTTTGAAATTCGATTTCTTGTTTTCAATTCTAATATTGTATCCTTAGCAGCCTCACAGTAGAGCTTCAGGGAGTGTTATACTTACATCCATCATACTGGTGTAGGTTTTCCTTTCTTTTTTTTGTTTTTGGTTTTGGTGGTGGGGTGTCACTCCAACCAGGCTGACCTGGAATTCACTATGGAGTCTCACGGTGGCCTTGAACTCAAGGCGATCCTCCTACCTCTCCCTCCTGAGTGCTGGGATTGAAGGCATGCGCCACCATGCCCGGCCATAGGTTTTCCTTTTTAAAAATATTTCATTTATTTACATATGGTAAAAAGAAACAGATAGAGACAAAGAGAGAGTGGGCAGGCCAGGGCTTCTAACCATAACATGTAAACTCAGGCCCATGTGCCCCCTGGTGCATCTAGCTTAAACTATTGCCTGCAAATTGTAATGACCTGAGTTCTACTTTCTATTTCCCATGTAAACCTGGATGTACAGGATACATGCAACTGGCATTCGTTTACATCGAATAGAGGTCCTGGCAATCCATTGTTTTAATCTCTCTTCCTCTCTCTGTTTTCTCACTCTGCTTGCAGATAAGTAAAACTTAAAAGATTTTAAGAAATAGCCGGGTGTGAAGGACATGTCTTTAATCCCAGCACTAGTTAGGCAGACGGAGGATCACTGAGTTCAAGGTCAGCCTGGGACTAGATAGTGAGTTCCAGGCCTAGAGTGAGACACTACCTGGAACCAAGCAATTATTACTTCTACCTCTCTATTAAGTTTTTCTGTGCGAATATTGCTTAGTTTCCCCATGTTTTCTGAAATAGCATTGAGTTTCCTTAAAACAGGTGTTTAAAAAATTCTTTACTGAAGTGTTTGTACATACTTTATATTATTTGATCCATTTCTGGCAAATTATTGTTAGGTCTTCGTTCTGTCTCTCTCTCTCTCTCTCAGTCTCTCTCTCTCTCTCAAACACACACATACACACACCCACAGAAGTCTGTTGGTGTAAATGCACCACAGATCATATGTGGAGGCGGGAAGAAAACTTTGGGTGTCTGTCTGCTAAGTCTTCCTTGAGACAGTCTCTTATGTACCACGCTGCTGAACTTCTGACTTCCTCCTGTCTTGGACTCCTATATTCTCATAGTCATGCTGGGATTACCAGATGTGTTCTCCAGATTCTGTTTTTGGTGTGGTTCCTGAGGATCTGAACTCAGATCCATGAGCAGATTCTAAATCAATTTGAGAGAGGGAATTGTCACACTTAGCCTCCAGGCAATGCACACAAACTCCAAACACATGTGTCACCTTTCCTGAGTACTGACAATTCAAACAAGTGTCTTTTGGTTTTGCTGGCAATCACGTTCACTGCTCAGCTATCTGTCCAGCTGCCCATGACTGGTTCATTTTTCCTGATTTGCTTGAGACAGAACAAAATGACACACACACACACACAAACACACATACAGAGAGAGAGAGAGACAGAGAGAGAGAAAGACAGAGGGACACAGAGAGAGGGACCTTCAGTATCCACAAAAAGCCAGATGCAGAAATTCCCACATAGAGCTTGAGTTTGTTTATGATTCCAGGGGTCCCTGTTTCACCCATTCCTTCTTTTTCTCTCTCTGTCCGCTATCATCTGTCTGTCTGTATGTCTCTCTGTGTCTCAAATATGTAATAAAAAATCAAGGTTGAATACAGTCATTTTTCTCTTTCCAGAGATATGTGTATTGGAATGTAAATGTTTTCACCTACATAAACTTAAACCGGTTGTGAGCGCATGTGAACACACACACAGATACACACACACCTACATAAACTTAAACCGGTTGTGAGCGCATGTGAACACACACACAGATACACACACACACACAAAACATACACAAATTTCCTGTATAGGTCAAGGAGACATCTTCCTTCACTTATTTGTTTATTTATTTATTTATTCATTTATTTATTATGGCAAACTGCTCTTCCATACATTTCATGAGCATTAGAGTTTTTCATTATTCCTTAATTTTTTAAAACGTTTCCCATGATTATAAGAAATTTCCCTAGTAATTCCATATCTCCCCCACTTTTCCCCCTTTGAAAATCGATTTTTTGTTTTCCATTTTAATATTGTATCCCTAGCAACCTCACAGTATCAGCTTCAGTGACTTTTATACTTACATCCATCATACTCGTGTAGGTTTTCCTTTTTTTTTTTTTTTGTTTTTGTTTTGGTTTTTCTGGTGGGTTCTCACTCCAGCCCAGGCTAACCTGGAATTCACTATGGATTCTTACAGTGTCCTCGAACTCAAGGCGATCCTCCTACCTCTCCCTCCTGACATCCTACTGTACATACCTCTGGAGTCCATTTGCAATGGCTGGAGGCACTACCGCACCAATCCTCTCTCTCCCTTCCCCCTCTCTCTATTTCACTCTTTCTCTACAAAATAAATAAAAACAATTTCTTTTTCAAATTTTTCAGAATGATTCTATATATGTGGAGAAGTGGTAGTATTTCCCTCCCTCAATCCAAACTAATTGATTTTACTGATATCACTTTCTCCTAGCCTGTCAGGCATCCTTTGAGAAGTCAGCAGTCTCATGATTTGAAATACTTTACTGGTTTTTTTTTAAACTTTATTCATGGGCTGGATGGTTAAGATCCTTGCCTGAAAAATCTAATGACCTGAGTTCTAGTTTCCAGTTCCCATGTAAGGGTAGATGTACAGGATGCATGCATCTAGCATTCGTTTACATTGACTAGAGGTCCTGGTAATCCATTGTTATACTCTCTCTTCTTCTCTCTGTCCCCCTTCTTCTCTCTGTGCTTACAAATAAATAAAAGCTTTGAAGTTTTTAAGAAATGGCCAGGTGTAAAGGGAAATATCTTTAATCCCAGCACTTGGTAGGCAGGAGAAGGATAACTGATTTCAAGGTCAGCCAGGGACTAGGTAGTGAGTTCCAGGCATAGAGCGAGACACTACCTGGAAACAAGCAATTATTAATTCTTCCTCCCAATTCAGTTTTTCTGTAAGAATATTGCTTAATTTCTCCTTGTTTTCTGAATGCTCATTGAATTTCCTTAACACAGGTGTTTAAATATTTCTTTCATGAAGTGTTTGTACATACATTATATTATTTAGTTTCTGGCATTTTATTGTTAGGTCTTCTTTCTCTGACGTACACACACGTGTACACACACATCTGTAGGTTTACATGCACCACACAGCATGTGTGGAGGCAGGAAGACAACTTTAGATGTCTGTCCTCTCCTTCTACCTTGAGACAGTCCCTTACGTACCATGCTTGTGACCTTCTGAGTTCCTCATGTCTTGGGCTCCTATATTCTCATAGTCATGCTGGGATTCCCAGATGTGTTCTCCAGCTTTAGTTTTTGGTGTGGGTTTTGGGGATCTGAACTCAGATCCATGAGCAGATTCTAAATCAATTTGAGAGAGAGGATGGTCACACTAGGAATCCAGCCAGTGGAAACAAACTCCAAACACATGTGTCACCTTGTACATGTGACTTTTCCTGTGTACTGACAAATCGAACAAGTGTCATTTTGGTTTTGCTGGCAATCACCTTCACTGCTCTGCTATCTGTCCAGCTGCCCATGCCTGGTTCATTTTTGCTGATATGTTGGAGACAGAAAGAAGGACACAGACAGAGAACAAGAGAGAAGGAGAGAGAAGGAAAGAGAGAAAGGGAGAGAGAAAGAGTGGGACCATCATGCACAAATTCACACATACAGCTGGAGTTTGTTTATGATTCCTGGAGTCCCTGGTTCACACATCCCTTCTTTTCCTCTTTGTGTCTGCTTCTGCTGTCTGCCTGCATGTGTCTCTGTCTCTCAAATATATAATATGAAAATCAAGGTTGAGTACAATTTAAATTGTTCTCTTTCAAGAGATATGTTGCATTGAAATCTAAATGTTTTCACCTACATAAACTAAGACAGGTTGTGTGTGCGTGAAACACGCAGACAGACACACACACACACACGCACACACACCCACCCACACCCCCCCACACACACAAAAGAAAATATACACAAATTTCCTTTAAAAGTCAAGGAAACATCCTCGTCTATAAATTTATTTATTTATTTATTCATTTAATTAATTTCCTAAGGCAAACTGCTCTTCCATACATTTTCATGAGCAATAGAGTCATTGTTTTCCATTTTAATGTTGTGTCCTTAGCAGCCTCACAATATCAGCTTCAGTAAGTTTTATATGTCCACCAATTATACTGGTGTAGGTTTTCCTTTTTAAAGAAATTTTTTTTTTTTTTTTTTTTTACATATGAGAGAAAAAGAGTCAGATAGAGACAAAGAGAGAATGGGCAGACCATTGCCTCTAACCACAACATGTAAACTCCGGCCCATGTGCCCCTTGTGCGTCTAGCATATGTGGGTCCTGGGGAACCAAACCCAGGTACTTAGTCTTTGCAGGCCAATGTCTTAACCAGTAAGCAATTTCCAAATTCGCCTATTATTTTATTCTCTCTCTTTTCTTTAAATTTGTTTGTTGACGTAGGTTTTAACTCTAAGAGGGGTGGACTAGTGTAGGTTTTCAATCTGTCCCTTCAAGCAGCACCATTGCTCATCTCAATTCCTCTGTGCTGTCTTGTCAGTCCTTTGTAAATTGGAGAAACTGACCCATGTTTATTTACAGGGGTCACATAACTTTTCTGGTATTGTTGGTCTATGTTTTCTGTCCTTGGCTCTCATTGCCTCTGTGGAAGTAAAACCAGACACTCAACAACAGGATGTGGAGTTGACTCTGTTTGTGCATCATAGGAGGCAGTGGGATTTTATACTTAAAGCCACTTTCATTTCTTCTGTACATGTCAGCCCACTCTATTCTCACCAAAATGGAACCATAGCATTGGGTGTTTCAAACTTGCTGGGCACAATCCAGTCTAGGGTTTTCACAAAAATACCAGTCATTCTTTGGATATCAGATGTACCCTTTCATATTATCTGACTACCTCTGACTCATAGCTAACTTTACTTTATATGACTTTTCAGGCAGTGTGGGAATAAAGGTGCATGCCATTCCTTCAATCTCCATGGCTTTAAGATCATCAACTCTCTTTGTAAAGTAATATCACAGATGAAATTTTACATATACTTTTAAATGTTTTGGTGATTTCCATTATAACCAGGATGTGTGTAGCAGACAGCTTCAGGTTCGCTGAGATGAACTTCCAGACCAGGCCCAGTTATAGAGGGAGGGATATTTATTGAAGATCACAGACCCAGGAGAAGTTCCCTAAATGGCAAGAGAAGCTGGACTCCATTCACAGGACAAACCAGACAGGCAGAAGCACAAGCCAAAAGCCAAAAGCCACAGCATGCTTCAGGAAGTCCACCTAGGCATACTTTGCATATATTTAGATTGAAATCTGAAACCCACCACCACACCTTAAGATCCACCCAGTGACACTGCTTCCAGCCAGTTGGCTGCAGAAGCAAACTACAAACGATTAAAAAACTGAATATAATTGGGGCCATCTATTCAAACTACCACAAGCTAGGTGCAGAGGTAGGAGGATTTCGGTGAGTTTGAGCCCACCCTGAGACTACCTAGGGAATTCCTGGTCAGCCGTGGTTAGAATGAGACCCCCATCATTATCTCTGTCTGTCTGTCTCTCTCTCTCTCTGTCTCTCTCTGTCTCTCTCTCTCTCTCACTCTTTCGCTCTCTGTGTCTGTCTTTTTCTTTCTTTCTTTTTCATAGTTTTTTGAAGGTAGGGTATCCATCTTGTCCAGGAATTCACGATGCGGTTTCAGTATGGCTGCAAAATCATGGTGATCCTGCTTTCTCTGCCTTTTGAGTGCTGGGCATTAAAGGCTTGCACCATCCAGCATGGCCTCGTGTATGTTTTCAAACTGTCCCTTCAAGCAGCCCTGTCGCTCATCTCTGTTCTTCTGTGCTGTCTTGTTGGTCCTTCATAAACTGGGCATATTGACCTATGTTTATTTACAGGGCTGTACATAACATTTCTGGTATTGTAGGTCTATGATTTGTGTCCTTGTTTCTCATTCCCTCTATGGAAGTTAAACCAGACATTCAACAACAGGATGTGGAGATGACTCTGTGTATCAGGGAAGGCACTGGGATTTTATACTTAAAACCACTGTCATGGCTTCTTTACATTTCACCTCACTCTATTCTCACCTAAACGGCACCATACAAATGGGTCTTTCCAAATTACTAGGCACCATTCCTGTCAAGGGTTACCATATGCCTACTAGTCATTCTTTGCTTGTCAGATGTACTTGTTCATAATATAAGGCTACCATTGACTCAGAGCTCACTTTACTCTATTCACCTTTTCAGGCAGTGCTGGGAATAAAGGTGCATGCCATTACTTCAATCTCAATGTGTTTAAGGTAATCAACACTGTTGATAAAGGAAAGTCACCCATGAATTGAAAAGATTGCGTAAGGAGTCCAATTCTACAAATAGTGTTAAATGTTTGGATCATTGCCTTTATAACCAGGAAGTGTGGAATAGAGGTAGGAGGATTGCTGTGAGTTTGAGGACACCCTGAGACTACATAGGGGATTCCTGGTCAGACTGGGTTTGAATGAGACCCTACTTCAAAAAAACAAATTAAGAATAGTAAGAAGAAGAAGAAGAATACCCAAAAAGATATATATTGTATTCGGAGACTGGTGAGAAGGCTCAGTAGTTAATCATGCTTTATTCCTCAGTCCCCTTGTAGGGGTAGATGCAGAAATTACATATTTCTGGGACTTTTTTTCAGTAACAAAATGTCCATATTTGCTCTCTCTTTTCTCTGTCTCAAAAGTATATTTAGGTACAAGCAGACAGAGAGATTGAGAGACAGAAAGAATAGAAACTCCAGGGCCTCTAGGCACTGCAAGCACTCTCCAGATACATGCACCATTTTAATATTTTTCTTTACATGTCTACTGTTTACTCAACCTGGGACATATGTAGCTTTGCATTCAATTAACATAGGAAACCCTTAAAATTATATAATTATTTGCAACATTTGATCTTTATTTTAATGGAAAAAAAGGTTTTAGAAATGTGTTAGTTACCATGATAGTGTGTGTATATAGTATTTGTTGTGGGTTGTAAGTATGCGTTTGCACATGCATATGTGGGGCTAGTGGAAGACATGCGTTGTCCACTTAGCTCAATTCTCCAATTTATCTCCCTGAAGCAGAACTTCTCACTGAACCTGGATCTCCTCTATTTTGGGGACTGAAATCAAAGTAGAAGTCATAGTGCTACAACAGGAAAGTGGACATTTCCATGACAAGACATACTGCTTTTTTTTTGTTCTTTCTCATTTTGTTTAAATGCATTTTGCTCAAGGTATTTGGCTTCAAGGTTTATATTTTATTTCATTTTTAATATTTCGTACTTTTCAAGAATGGGTCTCAAGGTAGTCCCAGGTTGGCTCTAACTGATAGCAATCCCCTACCTGTTCCTCCTGAGGATCATACCTGCATCAAAGGGCCGCATAAATTTTTCTTTCTTTCTTGAAGATATTCTTTTTTATTTCTTTCTTTATTTGACAGAGAAAAAGGGAGTAAGACAGAAAATGGGCAAGCCAGAGGCTACAGCCACTGCAGACAATCTCCAGATGTGTGTGCTCTCTTGAGCATCTGGTAAATGTAGTTCCTGGGGAATTTATCCTGGGTGGTTTGGCTTGGCAGGCAAATCCCTTAAGCAGTAAGCAATCACTGAAGTCTTTAATGGTTAATGGTGGACCTTGTGTGAAGTACCAAACATATTGTCATTGCTAATTGTGAATGATACTGAATGAAGAGAAGGAATGTGCATGATTTTCCTGTAGCTTATGTTTGTCATCTTTCATTTTACCTGCACCCCCCGTGAGTCATGAATGGTCTCATGTGTGCAAGACAGGGTAACCCAGCCATGAGGAAACAATTCTTGACTCTAAGACAATTAATTATTTTTCTGCCCACTCTTCACAATTTTGCCTGGGCTTACAAGGCAAAAAGAATATTGAAATGTGCATATGGGTTTTATTGAGTCATATATTCCGATTTGACGTTACGAGTCTCCTAAGGGTGTATTTCCTCAGAGTGTGTTCCTCTGGCTAGAAAGGGGCTCAGCACCAATATGCACTGTCTGAAATTGTCTGTAAGGCCTTCAGTTCCCTTGAAGATGTGAGCAGGCAATTCACATGCTTTTCATGTACCTCATGATTCTGTCAGACACAGATTCCCTGGCATCTCATGGCATTCATTTTCACCTGGAATTTGCAGATTCTCTAAGCTAGGTTGACAGCATAACCCTCTCTCCCTGGGTTAGAGAATAAGCACTTTGAGATAAATTACCAGATTTTTCGAGTGAACCTAGACTGCTGATGTATATCCATGTGCTATATGGACTTATTTGTCTTGAAATTCATCAATATTTTAAACTTCATCCCATCACAAAAAAATGAGCAAGCCAGAGCCTATAGCCACTGCAGACAATCTCCAGACCCGTGTGTCCTGTCTAGCATCTGGCCAAAATTGGTCCTGGGCAATCTAACTTGGGTGCTTTGTCTTGGCAGGCAAACCCCTTATGCAGTAAGCCATCACTCAAGACTTTAAATGGTTAATGGTGGACCTTGTGTGAAGTACCAAACATATTGTCATTGCTAATTGTGAATGATACTGAATGAAGAGAAGGAATGTGCATGATTTTCCT